>JAYRBW010067930.1:0-27783 GCA_036023295.1 Invenusta paracnida | reverse complement strand
TATTTTTTTGCGCCCCAGGGGTGTTTTGCCCCCCCCCCCCCCCCCCTATATTTAATTCCTGGATCGGCCCCTGGTGGATATATGTGGATGTGTGTGGATGTGTGTGGATACATGGATGGTTGTACTTGGATATATTATATATTTCTTTTTTGTATTAATTAATAAAATTTTGAAGAAAAACAACATTCTTTTAATAAATCAGCTATAATATAATCTATAAAAAAATTTAATATTTCAATTTCTCACTACTATGTCTGTCTTAAGTAAGAGTCAGAGTAAAAAAATTCACTTTTTCCTCAAAAGTTTAATAGATTCACTACATTTATAAATCACATCTAATCTCATCCATAAATAGTTAATAAATAATTTTTAAATGATTATTAATTTTAATAATGTATCAAAAATGTCCCCTCAGAAATTTGTGGTATGCTGAAATATATATGATTAAAAAAATATTGACATACATTAAACAAATTAATTTAACAGACACTACATTTGGCATGTATTTTCTATTTTGGGATACTCCCCAAATTTTATTCTGAATTTACCCCTGGTTACATTGTGTATGGTTTATAGAATAATATTCATTTGAAAAGATAAATTTAACTGTTAAACTAAAATACTCACCCACTATACAAGTGGGTGACAGTTAGTTAAGTGACAATTGCTAAGTTAATTAATTTATCATTCATATCACAAATACATCGAGATAACCTTAAAATAGGCAAAATCAAACACATTTATAAGGCAGGAGAAAAAACAAAACCTGAAAATGATAGACCAATATCACTTCTACCAATCTTATCAAAAATATTTCGAGAATCTTTAAGGAAAAGAATGAATTCCTTTTTGAATAAATACAAACTATTAATTGACAATCAATTTGGCTTTAGAGAAAAACATTCAACAATAAATGCACTAAGAGAAGTAACAGGCCACATATATAAGTTAGATAATAAAATGGAAGTACTAACCACAATTATTGATTTAAAAAAGGCTTTTGATACAATAAATCATGAATATCTATTATTATTATTATTAGAAAAATCAAATAACACAGGAATCAGAGGACCATATTTAAAATGGATCAGCAGCTAATTGTCAAATAGACAACAAATAACATTAGTAAGTGACACTGCTCAAACTGTCAAAGTAGGATGGTAAATTATCTCCTCTTCTCTACTCAATATATGTTAATGATATAAACCAATTCAGTAACAATATGAGTGGCAACATAAATTTATTTGCGGGGATGACACAGCATAACAATAAATGCGCTTAATACCAAAAAAGTTACACACTGTTGCAAATGAAGAATTACAAAAAATAAGCACATGGTTCCAAATAAACAAATTAACTTTAAGTCATACCAAGTGTAAATTCATCCACTTCAAACCAAAGAAGGAATGTAAAAATTATAGCTTAAGAATAAATGATCAAATAATTGAAAGAGCAAACACATTTAAATATCTAGGTTATATCCTTGATGAAAAACTTAATTGGACTGCACATACTTTTGGTAAGTTATTTCACTTTTTGGTAATTATGATATACTATTTTGCATTATATATAAAAACGTTAAAGTAAACAACTTTTAAAAAATGACAAAGAATAGCGTGAATAAAATCGAATAATATTTGACTACTAATATCAAAAATAATTAGCAAATAAAGCAAAACCGCTTTATATAATGCGGTTTTTCTCAACTGCATTCTTCAAAGGATATAAATTTGTTTTAATAAAGCAAAATAAACATAATATTGAAAATAAACGTCACATATTGATCTTATGTTCCGGCGGGATATATGAAAAATATTTGTTGACATATTTAAACAAAACAATATAAAATATAATCACGGAAAGGCGGTTTTTCTCCACTACATTTTTAATTATATATATTAACATGACATTATATTAAATTTAAAATAATTTTGTATTCTATTTTGCATAGTTATAGAAATATTAATACCTACCTACATTTAAATTATTAATTTAACGTTTCTATATATTTCAGGTCTAATTACAATGGTGAGGCAAACGGAAAAGCAAATGCGAGAAGCATGGAATAGCGGAAATATGACTCAAACTATTGAAGAAGTTCGTTCTTGGACCTTGAGGTATACAAAAGCGGCCAATAAATATAGTGTACCAATTTCGACGTTAAGGGATCGCGTGAAAGGAGTGAATAAAATGAAGAAGAATGCTTGTAAAGGATTGAACAATAAGACTTCAGTTTTATCTACGCAATTACAAAAACAACTTTGCGTTTACATATTACATGCAGAAGAAAAATTGATGAGACTCACCCCGACGGACGTAAGGACGATGGCTTTTCAGTTGGCACAGCGCAATAACATAGATCATCCCTTTAACATGGAATACAACAAGGCTGGTAAAGACTGGTGTACTATGGATTCATGAAACGACACCCCCAGTTGTTACGGACCCCTGAAGCAACGTCCATAGCTAAAGAAAAATCTTTTAACAAAAGAAAAGTTCAACAATTTTTCAATCTTCTTGAAAACTTAATGGAGGAATACAACTTTGCTCCCACCAGCATTTACAATGTAGATGAGACGGGAATCACCACGGTACAAGGTCGTTATTCCAAGATTGTGGCAAAACGGTGGAAAATACAAGTTGGATCACTTTCTTTGGGAAACTTGTCATTGCATGTATTTGCATGTCAGCGTCTGGAACCTATGTGCCTCCTATGTTATCTATCCTCGGGTTCGTCATAAGAGCGAATTTTTTAATGGTGCGCCTGCTGGAACACTTGGAAAATGTCACATAAGTGGATGGATGCAAAAGGAGTTGTTTTGTGACTGATCTAAAAGCATTTTTAGTTACACGCTGTGCCCACAGCTGAATCGTCGGTTTTGCTTCTTTTCAATGGCAATTCGACACACACAAAGAAAATAGATGTGCTATAGACAATTAGCTCGAGAGATTAACGCTCACATTCTTTGCTTCCCACAGCACTACACACATCGCATGCAGCTGTTGGATGTTAGATTTGCCTACTACGACTAAGCTGTGCGAATCTGGATCAAGACACATGGCAGACGTCCAGTTACACTTCTTCAGATTCCCAGTTTGTTTAACTAAGCCTACATTCGAGCTTCAATAATGCCAACAGCTATCAACGGCTTCAGAAAGACAGGAATACTCCTCCTTGATCGCAACGTTTTCCTCGACGCAGACTACATCACTGCTGTGGGTGACTCTGAAATTGCGTACAAGGATCAAACAACAGCTGAAGCCTCAACCAATTGGACGTTGATATGAATCTATCGACAGCTAAAGACTCAATTAACAAGGGCGGGGACACGGATCAATCGACAGTTGAAGTTTCAAACAAAGACATTCCGATCGAAAGGATTATTTCTCCGGTAATGATTTCGCCTATAAATCGTGCGCCTCTGCTACCTACAGCCAAGCGTCGGAGAACTGCCCCTTCAGAAACCACCTGCATCTTAACGTCTAGCCCTTACAATTAAGACATATTACAAAGCGGTACAAGTAAGCAAGTGAGGTTTCCAAGATATTCAACAACGACAGAGACGAGCTTACCTCGCAGCGCGGAGACGCTTATTGCGCAGCTTAAAAGCGGACACTGTCACTTGCTGGCTGCGTACCGTCCCCCCTCTGTCGGTGCTGACAGAGGACACCATGGCGGTGACCTCGTATCTGGGCTTCGGCTCCTCTGATGGGGGTACCGCCTACAACCAACCAACCAACAACGACAGAGAAGGTTACATGAAGCGAAAAATGACTATATCACATTATTGTGATAATGAAATCGACGATATTGCAATTCACTTGACAAAGCTGTGGAAGATCAACTAGAGAACGGCTTTTATTGCCGGCGATTTTATCCCTATTTTATTCGTGGGCCGATTTGCTGAGATATATTTTGTGGGCACAATCTTGGTCATTGATGATGAGGGTATCAAATCAAATACATGCGTAAGTGTGACTATCGGAAGGGATTTTCAATGCAGTTTTGCTTTCCACAAGAAGACGACATCATAATTCAACCGCCTTACGGCATCGATAAGAAGCTTCCAAAGCCATCTGCTTATGGGGCACTTCGAAACAGGCAGACTGGTTTACCTTTCCATGTGACCTTGAGAAATAGGAACACGCAATGCAGTAATTGTTTTTCGGTTTATGTATTATACATATTATGTAGTCATTAAATCATTCGTATATGGATTAACTGTTTTACTTTTTTTTTAAACGGCACGGCTTTTCCCCATCATTTCGGGGTAAACTTGTTTTTAGTCGATTTTAATTAAATTATATAATTTAGTTATAAAACACAAGTAGGTCAAAAACAAGCACGGCATGATTGCATAATGTTATTATCAATATAATATAATCAAAATATGGGATATAAGTATAGTGCAGTATATATGCCCCATTCTCCCCTATGTGTGGATATGTTAAATGTGTTGAACTTGAATATGTGTTGATATGTGTGGATACTTGGATATGTTGTTCTTGAATATGTATGGATATGTGTGGATACGTTGGATAAGTGCAAATATATACATATTTCATGTATGCATTTAACATATATCCGAAGTAATCCTGCATGACTGCCATATAAAGTTGTTACATTTTTTAATTAAAATAATAATTCACGATAAATTTGAAAACAATTTTATTTGAAGTATTGTCCAACTTTATATCTATTTATTATTTCGTTCCTTCAGACAAAATAAAACTATTAAAAAGTTATTAAAAGGTTAATATTTATTTGTTTTACTACCTTGTAAACACCGCGCTATGTAAACACCTATGATATTTTTGGAATACCTACAATTTTCTTTATAAATTACGAAAGAAGACGTTTAAAATAAAAAGTCTAATCAATTTGTATATTTTAATCGATCAAAATTAATATTTTTTACTCATATACTCAAAATACCGACTCGAAAACAAAACCTTTCAATTTATAAGGTTATAATCTTACGTTTAGACTTAGCTTTAATTTCCAACATCCAATGGTAAATGGCAATACAAATAAAATATAGAGCTTCGCTTGGCTTTAGCAACATTGGATCAAATTACAATAAGATCGTAGGAAGCACTTGCTGTGGTAAAATATTGTATTGTTATATTTTGCCATATAGTCCTAGTAATAGTATTTGTATTGTGTGCAAAGTTTCCATTATTTTGGGAGCTTGTTCCCTGCCTGTGAGATATGAGAATGAGCCTTCTTCCCAGAGCCCGGATCTAGGGGGCAGGGGGCCATGCCCCCCCCCCCCTGACTGTGCTGGTGCCTATGTGATCAAAGTTAAAAAATAAATTATTATTTCCTTAAATATGTATTCAATTTTTATAAATATTCTTTAAAATAATTAAAAAAAACTTATATTACTCATATTATACATTTGGTATTTAATTTATATAAACATGTATTAATAGAATATTTATTAACAAAATTGAAATAATTGTTGCTTTAGCCAGGAGTCTCTATAAAAAATAATAGCTATATCAGTATTTTATTTCATTTTAAAAATAGATATCCAAATTTTTATAAACATATTTTTTGGCACCTATCAAAAGCTGTGCCCCCCCTGATAAAAGTCCTGGATCCATCCCTGCCTCCCTATAGTATGCCATGCCATAGTAAGCATGCCATGTAAACTTTCTTTAATATAGACAAAGAATAATGTGCAACCTTTAGTTATCATTACTGCACTACCTTGCATGTCACTTTTTCCCAAAAATATCTGTATTAATATATGATCAGGTATGCTGCTGGGATTTTTGGAAATATATAAGTTATTTAGTGCTACTATAAAATTGCACACCCAAAAATTGTTTAATAGAAATGGGATTTTTAAATAGATATAGTTAATTTATTTTATATTTGAACATTTTTAGATTGAAATTTGAGGTAGTAATCAATTTTAAGCTATAAAGTCACTTTCAAAATTAATATATATAAATTTGACCAAAAGAATATTAAAAAGCAATTTGAAAAATCAACCTTTAATTTTATTAATTAAAAAATATTTTTAATCATAAATAAATTTATCACAAAAGCTATATGAATACTAAAAAAATTGATTTTGTTCAATTTCTTTTTTGATTAGTTGCTGCAATCAAAACCACCTATACATACTTTCAATATATAGTATTGATATTATGACTATAGAGCACTCTAAAGCTATCAAATAGTAATTATTAAAACTCACACCTCACAATACAACCAATTAAACTATATTTTGACACTAAGAAGGTATTGATATTATGATTATAGGGCACACTAGTCATTTAAATGATCCAATAGTTAATATTATTGAAGTACACACCCTATTATATTATATATTAAAACATAATACAACTATAGACATAATAACATTATGAATTAGGACATTTTGTTGAACCACACACCCAATTATAATATGAATTAGGACATATTATTGAACTGCACACCACAATTATAATATGAATTAGGACATATTATTGAACTGCATACCCAATTATAATATAAATTAGGACATATTATTGAACTACACACCTGATTATGATATGAATTAAGACATTATTAAACTGCACACCCAATCATAATATAAATTAGGGCATATTATTGTACTGAACCCCCAATTATAATATGAATTAGGACATATTATTGAACTGAACCCCCAATCATAATATAAATTAGGACATATTATTGAACTGAACCCCCAATCATAATATAAATTAGGACATATTATTGTACTGAACCCCCAATTATAATATGAATTAGCACATATTATTGAAATGCACACTATATCTATTTAAACATTTCATTTCCATTAAAAAATTTGATGGTGTGCAATTCCATAGTAGCACTGGTTATTTTAATGCTAAAGGGTGCCATTTTTTTAAAATCAAGTATATAACAATCATGAAATTTTTTTATTATTATTATTACTTATGAAAGGGTACTGTTACCTCTACCAAAGGGGGTCATTCAATTCTTTTACCACACCCTGGTGGCATACATGATGATAGTAGGATACATTTCCTGGATTAAGTTGAGGATAGCAATTAAATGCCATTGTATGGAGTGTGTCAAAATATCATTATTGCTGGCTTATTTGCTTCTTCTACCAGTAATACTAGTGATACAGCTATATTTCTATTCTGATTTATTTTATGATGGTAGGAGGTCAAACTTCTGATGGGGATTCTGCTAAAGCTGCACCTATGTTGGGTCATTCCAGCCTGAATCAACAGATTTAAAAAAAGTTTGTATCACATCAAAAAACTTATTAAAATTTGAACCATGTATTACCCCATATATAAAAATATATAATCCAAAATATCAGTACAATATTCTTTCAATGTTAGAGTCATTTAAAGTTAATCCAATTTTTTTGCATTTTTCTAAATTTCTAAAACATGCTTTATTTAAATAGCTCATTCTCATTTCTGACAGGAGAAAACCACAAGATTATTTTATAAGTATTCAGTAATATGAATTTGTATAAAATCTGAGAATAGTTAGGTTTTCTTATGACAAATTTTCTATCATTGTAAATATACAAAAAAAAAGAATTTTTCAAGATTTTCAGACATTTATATCTTTTTTCTTACAAATAAAAACCAACTCATACTCCATATTTTAAAACTGTTTAGTACATACTTTAAGAAAGGTATAAATTATTAGGTATTTTAATATCAGAAAAAAATTATAGTGTGTGAAAATTAATAAAATTTACAATTTTGTCATAGTTTGACAATGCTAAAAAAATTAATGACATGCAAAAGAGTATTAAGACAAGACCCAGTAAGTTACTCACTATTATATTAATTTCATATAAAAATTTGAAGAGATTTTTTCAAATAGAAGTTATAAATATTCTATTTTTTATGTAATTTTGGTTGTGATTTAGCACCTTTATTTTATATACCATAAGCTTTATCATACATAAAGTATAATATAAGTATTTTGCAATATAAATTCATACTTACATATCATATACATCAGAATATCAGAATATCAGCTCTAAACAATCAAAATCTGTTTATTATTATAAGTGACAGATAATATTTTAATGTTAACTTAATATCAGTATTCTAGTATTTTTTTCATAAATGAATATTGTCCATGAATGATTATTCAATAATTAAAACTTATTTATTATTATACATGACTGACATTATTGTAATGTTTTTTTATTTCAGTATTATAAAACTTTATTTACACAAATGAATAATGTTCACAATCATATTTCTTGGGACAAAAATACAATTTTGTAGCTTCAGCTTTCTAGCATCACAGCCTTTAAATGTGATTCTGAATCAACATCAACTATTTTTAATACAGTTATTACAGGTAATACAGATCTCAAAACAAATGTCTTTGTTTTAAAATCTGCAGTCTTTTTTTCACTTTTATCTTCAATTGATCTTGACTTTGTTTGTTACTTTTTATAGGGGATACATATAAATGATAAGCCAGCTCTATATAAATGTTCTCAACTGATTTGCAAGAGAAGTCAAACTCATTGTCAGATGCAATAGAACTAAGTGATTCTTTTGGCTCCTCAAACTTTGATCTACAATCAATGTAATTTTTTCAGGTATTAATTTAACTGATGAATACATCAATGCGATATTAATGGAAATTTTTAAGTTTACCTTTTATAACAGACTTTTATATACATATTATATTTAGAGACTTAAAACTATATGATTTAAAATACTTATACATTTTAAAATAATATGTATGTACCTATATAATTTTAATTTAGAAGAACAATTGAAACATCTACTCAAATTTAAATAATTATATAAATAATCAAGTCTAAAATCTAAGTAGGTTATTCTTACAAATTTTAAAAGGAACTGCCTAATTATATCACAGGGCATTATATTATATTATATTTTATGTTTCAGTTTTGTTTTTGTGATCTGTTAAATCACGGAAAATGGTTCTGTTGATATATGATTAAAAGAATAATGTCATAGGACAGCATATAGTAAGGTTGGAAGCTATTCAAATGACAAAATAGATGAAGACAGCAGGCTCATTCTGCCATTAAGAACTGGGATTGGTATAGATCTCCTTAATGATATCTGCAGCTTTCATAAGCTGCAAAAATACCTTACATACTATACTAAGGAGCAATGCTATTGCTGTGATCCTTTCAAGTTTAGGGTTCCCACAGATTTTCCTATTTTTTCTTCCAGGTTTTTTCCCAAATTGAAATTGATTGAATTATAGATTTTTATAAGCAAATTAGATGATGTAAATATGGAATAAAATGTTAAAGTAATTTGTAAATTGATGTATTGTATAAAATGTCTAGGTATATACAATATATATTATGTATATTATGTGTTTTTGTATGACATATATATATATACATTGGCTAGCAGTAAAAGGGTTAAAATAGAATATATTATGTACTTAATAATTAGACTAGAATGTAAGTACATAAATAATCATACCATGTTAACATGGTGCAAGATCTAGTTATTTGTTGTTAAGTTTTTGTTGGTTAGTTGTTTTATTTTTAGATTCCTTTTGGAGAACAACAGATTTTATGATGCTTGGGATACTGTTAGTTGTTTCTGCTTTTTTGGCATAAGTATTCAGCAGCACCCTTCACCAGGTCTTCAATTTTTTTCTTTGTCCTCTTAACATCTTCTTTTAGTTGTTTGAACTCTGCCTCAATTGCCTTTCTTTTCTTGCTTTACTTTTCTCATTTATCTTTTTCTCATCCAGATACTGCTGTTAATCATGTATAAGAGTTGTCAAAGTAAATTGTTTGGCTATTTCGAAATATTTTAGCATAAAATATGTATCACACATAATTTATAAATTCAAGGACTTTTCCCAATTTTCTTAATATAAATTGATTTTCAAGCACTTTTCCCAGTCTGGAATCAATGTCTAAATTTACGGGGTTTTCCTAGTTTTAAAGAAGTGTAGGTATACAGCAAGTTACACAAAAAGTCTGTTAGAAAAGGTAAACTTTTGAAAATTTCCATTAACATGGCATTGATATGTTTATTGGTTGAATACATACCTGGAAAAAGGTGCATTACTTGTAAATTAAAATTACAATAGCCAAAAGAATCCCTTTGTCCTATTGTACTGGGCAATGAGCTAGACTTCACTTGTAAATAAGTTGAGGACATTAATATAGAGCTGACTCATCATTCAAAAGTATCTCCTGTCAAGAATAGCAGACTAAGTCAAGATCAATAGATGAAAAAGTGATAAAAAAGGCTGAAGATCTCAAAAAAGGTATTAAAAATAGTTGATGCTGATGCAGAATCACATTTAAAGGCACCCATTCAATCTAAAAAAGAAAATACAATGGTAATATAAATTTTTGTTATATTGAAATTAGTAGTAAAATTTTAGTGAAATTATTATTTTTAAATACAAAGTCCTATAATGAACATGCATCACTTCTTACACTATCACCTGAATACTGGACTATTGAATATACAGATAATTTTATACAGACAACCAGATGGTCCATGAAGCTAGAAAGCTGAAGATACAAGATGGTATTTTTGTCCCAAGAAATATGATTGTGAACATTATTCATTTGTTTAAATAAAGTTTTATAATACTGAAATAAAGTAACATTACAATATTGTCTGTCATTTATAATAATAAACAAGTTTTGATTTTTGAATAATCATGAAAATTATTCATTTATGAAAATAAAGTACTAGAATACTGATATTAAGTAAGATTAAAATATTGTCTGTTATTTATAATAATAAACATATTTTGACTGTTTAGAGTATATATTCTGATGTATTATAAGTATGAATTTATATTGCAAAATACTTATATTACACTTTATGTATGATAAAGCTTATGGCATATAAAATAAATGCGCTAAAACACCACCAAAATTACATGAAAAAATCTCTTATAATTTTTACATGAAATTAATATAATAGTGAACAATCTATTGGTTATTGTATTAATACTCTATTGCATGTCAATGAAAAGAAAAATTTACTGCAATGTCAAACTATGGCGAAATTGTAAATTTTATTAATTTCTACACATTTATTTTTTTTCTGACGTTAAAACCCCTAATACATTTATACTTTTCTTAAAGTATGCACCAAATAGTTTTAAAATACGGAGCATGAGTTGGTTTTCATTTGTCAGAAGAAATATATAAATGTCTGAAAATCTTGAAAAATCTTTTTTTTGTATATTTACACACTCATAGAAATTTTCTGACATAAGAAGACCTAATCATTCTATGATTTTATGCAAATACATGTTATTGAATACTTAAATTAAATCCTTATTTTAAATAGAGATTAGTCTAATTCTAAAATTAATAATGAATCTTCATATTGTGCCCCCTGAAACATTTTCTGGGGCCGCCCCTGATACTACATGTCTTTTATAGCCTGATTTGGTCTCATTTCAATAATAAAGCATACCCTTTCTTTTCTATTTTATATTTTTGTAAAATAGGGTTTTAAAGAATATATCAATGATTTGGTGAACTATAATAGAACAATAAAACATGGCCCACAGATAATAATGATCTCATTTATATCTTTATATATGTTTTAAGTAAATTATAGTAACTTAAGTATGATAAGTATGATCATTATAAGTTTGGATATTAAAACTAAATAGATAATTAGTTTTTATAATAAATACCACCTATTCAGTTAAGCAGGCTTTTTTTACCAACATAAAAAAAACTTATTAGATTAAGAAGTAAATATCATGTGCTGAGCATGTTGTATCACCTTTATTATTGTTATTATTATTATTTATTAATATGGTTATAACCCAAACAGATAAGTACTTAGTTACAAATCATATTACACTGGCATAATATTTTTTGTTTGTCTAACAACTATATCTTATTATTAATAATTTAAAAGCCTCACAGTATACACATTTTATTAAAATTGGAACCAAAATTATGAAATTTAGAATTCAGATATATTAACAATTCATCTATATTGACATAAATTTCATTCACCAACATTCACTGATGAAATGATTCAATAACTTCAACAATGGATACATAGCTTCTCTGTATGTAAGTAGACAGTATTTACACAGATAGAATGACACAATCTATTCAACTGCAATACCATGAGGTATATGCACACATTTCACCACAATGTAATTATGTAGTCAAATTAAGTGGGCAGATATTGCCTTAAGATATGTTGGCAGTTATTATATAGACTGTTATTCCCTTATTTGTGTACTAGCAAAATAAATAGATATTTTATATCACTAAGTAGATTTTTTCAAGTTTTATGCAATATTACAATAAAAGTAGATTCTTTTACCATTCACTGTTAAAGAACAGTAGGTAGATTTAGAAATACCACTAGGTATTACACCTACATTCGGTTTGGATTGAAAAAATATTTATAACTAGCAAATATAAAAATATACAGTTTAACTTTCAAAAAGATTTGAACCATGAAATGGTTTAATGGCAGCTCTGAAATTCTGTCCATTTTTCGGTCACACATCGCATACTTAACTGAGCTATCATCAAACCGTTTTAAACCAAAATGGTTCAAACAAAAGAGTATTTCTGAAATTACCTATTGTATAACATTTCATTTTTAATTCATAGTATTTTCATATAGTATTTACATTTGTTCAGGGTTCCCACACTCCCTTAACAATCCTTGAATTTGAGAAAATGTCAAATTATCCATTGAAATCCTCTTGCATTTTTCTTTTAATATTAATGCATTTAAAAAATATATATTTGTAAAAATTTCCAGATCTGGTATGACATTAAACTGTTAGCTAAAATAAATATTTTTCAATTGTGATGCTAATAATGTGTAACATATGTCATTTAATCATTTATATGTTTGATTCAGCTTGTAAATTCACAATATACTCTATACTAGTTTTATATTAAAATTATACATTTCTGAATAATTAAATTGATAAATAAAATTGTTTTTAATAAAAAATAATTTAAAAATTATAATAAATTAGACGATGCGGTAGCTTGAGAGATGTTATCAGCTCTAGGCATTAATGCTAAGGAGAATAGACCCATTTTTGACCACCAATAAAGCATAATAAATACCAGTCTCATTTTGATTCTGTCACAGTGTGACATGTTTATCCTCAAGATCATTACTCCAGGATCCTGGTGTCATTGTTTGTGAGCTAAATCCACCAGTTTCTTTGTTGATGCTGATAGGAGAATCGGAGTTCAGGTTGCTCATTTCGATAGTCATGTGCCACTCTTCAAGGATGATACTTCTGCGTCTTCGGGTTGGTTGAGATCCCAAAGGTTAGAATGTGCTTTAGAATCGAGACACTCTTGCCACTAGGAAGGTTCTGGAAAGCGATATTCTGCTTTCCTATGTTTTTCTGGTGAATAGAACTAACATATTCTTGACGAAGCAGAGATGACCTCCGCCTAACTTTTTACTGTCTTAACTAATATCTTTGTATCGGCTCCTCATAATGTCTGTTTCTTTGAACTGCTTTTAAGTTCAAAGCTATTCTGCCTGCGATGGTTATGTCATGAGTGCTGGAAACAAGTCTGCTGAACCTCTTAGCGATCAAATGTATCGCCAGAGACCACGACGTACAGTTCTTGCATTGGCTTGAATACCTGCAGTTTCACTCCATTGCTGGATAAGGACTCAACTTGTTTTTCAGGGATTGGCATCAGACCTTTGGTCTCCTAGTGCATTGACTATCATCAACTGACAGTGTTACACGATGCTTTTTCACTAAATCAGAGATTGTTGCTACTCTTACATGAAAACGCTTAACAAGTTGGCTATAACTAATGCCTTCATTGTGTAGGCTCACAATGAATCCTTTCATCGTAAACCATCGTATAGGAGCTAAACAAACTAAACTGATTAAAATTAGTCTTTGATAGGCAACAATTTTATAGTCATATCAGACTGTATATTCTTTGAGTAACACTAATTAATTATATTTGCTAACTCGTTATCTAATCACAAAAGTCCTCTGTGTAAATCAGTATTGAACAACTTCTAACAAACTGCTTATGCAATCATTAACGTGCTTGCTGTGTAAATGTATATGCAATAGATATTACATATATATATATATTACAGTTGTAGCAAGTCATTAACTCTTTCACGTAGGTAAATAGATTTTTGAATTTATCTAAAGCAGACACTGTTTGAATGTATTACGCAATCATTGAACAGACAGACCCTGCTTGATATCAAGAATATACCAAGCTGTGACTAAGGGTTTCTAGATGTTAAATAAACATTATTCACATGACAAATTAAAATGAACACTTAATTGAATGTAAAAATTAATAAAAATATTAGGTGTTACTGTTATTTTTGTCCAAAGTGGTATTTAGATAAGCTGCCAATTTTTTCTTACTTTTACAGACCGATTTTCTTTTTTGTCTATAATTTTTTATGCTACTAGGAATTTGCTACAATTTTTTTAGTAAATTGATGATGTCAAGTTATCTTAAATTATTCCTCCTGTCATTAATCGTTTTTGAAATGTGTACAGCTGTACGTAAAATGCAAGGCACTAAACAGTTTATGACAATACACGCTTTTAGTGGTTTTTGCTATGAAATTAAGCATTCAGAAATTATTTTTATATTGTCTATATTTGCATGCATGTCTGATGTGCTGTAAAGATATGGTCCAAATTTATACCCTGCTGTATAATTGATGTCAATATTCCATTTATACTATAGTTTTGTTGGAATAGTGACGTATAAGACTTTTTATTGTTCATTTCACAATTCTTTTTAAAGTTGTATTACAATTTACTGAATTTCTGTAGTACTATAAGTTTAATGATTATATATACTTTTAGAATGAATATACAATACAGATATATTTATTTATGCCGTCTTATTTAAAAGCTCACATGTTTACATCATTCTAGCAATAGTACTGTCAACTGTTTTATCACAATTGTCTTTAATCATTTATATTAATAGTTAGCGAAAATAAATTAACTTTTTTATTAAGGATCTTAAAAGGAACTACATTGATGATATGATTAAATTTTCATTTATTTAATTGAGACATTCATTTTATTTAATTAATTCCGATATGTTTCATTAACAACCTTATTAAAACAATGCTTGCATTATACAAGAGAAATAGTACTACATTTATATAAAAACTATATATTTTTATTTTTGTGATGATGTCATTATTGTTTGAGAACATTATATATATAACTGCTACTTTATTCAAGCTACACTATTTTCAATTATTTATAAATTCATATCCTTGATTTATTTTTTAAATATTTTATATGTAATATTTTGAAACAATGTTGAATTTTTTTATCGTTAAAATGGTATTAATTAATATTAAGTAATATACTTAAAAGCAAATTGTTATTCTAATTTTTAGATTGGATTTTTCAATGAATACATTAAATTTTACTAGGTAAGTAACTTTTTATTTAATGTTGTAACATAATTGTAAAAATATTGTTCATTAATGTTGTCAAAATTATCTTTAAACAATACATTTGTTTATTATAATATTAATTGATAAATTATTGATTATTCAGTATTTTTATATAAACATTTTTTTGTTGATACATATATTTTTAGTGTTACTTTAAAAATTTGTTTGATAACAAATTAATGAACTAATTTTTTTATATTAATATTTAAAAATTTGCATTCTTTTGATCTAAAGGTTGTAAATAACTTCTTTTTTTTATATACTAAATATTCTTAAATACAATATGTATTAGTGTTCTGTATAGAGATAGATATAGAACATAAATGAGATACAAATTAATTCTCAATATATAATTTGTTGGCTATTTATTTGTGACATAAAGACTTGTATTCCCGAAAAATGTTGAAGAAGGAAATAGTTGTCTCGAAATATTTTTATACAAAAAAGCTTACACAATTAGTCATATTAACAACGTTTTATCTTGTATAAGTAATATTATATTACAAGTCGATTCCTAAGGATTATTACATAAGTCTGTTTTGTATAATTCCTCATTTATTCATTGATAAATCTTTATTTTTTACTGTGACCAAAAATATTTCTATTTTGATTTTGGGCAATAGAAAATATCTCTCTCTCTCTAATACTGTTGTTGCCATGATAATGTATGTATTAATGGCATGTTATACCTACGTTTCCAAATTATTGTAGGTTTTTTATGACTTAAATTGTTATGGCCAATTACATTTAAGACATTTTCTGTACGGCAACTTGACTGTACGTCATGACTTTATTAAAAAAATTTCAGTACGACTTTTGTGTACGAACAAAATTTTTGAATGGCGGATTTTCACTATAAACCATATGTGCTTCTAAAACATTTATATTGATACTACTTTTGTTTGCTGACATTTGTGTATTCTCCTACGCTGCTAGCTTATATATATTTCATTTGTACTGTTTCCTATATATAACAACATGTGGATATTATTTTCTAATGAAATATAAAATAAGATTCGATTTCTCATGATTGTTGTACTATTATTTTTATTTATTAAAATAATTATATTTCCGATTTAACACCTTTGTACAATATTTATTTTTCCACAATGTATACGAACGTAGAATATTTATCATTCATTGAAAACAATAATCATTTTCAAACAGTTACAATTCATTTTTTATAGTTCATTAACATTTTACCTTTATAATTTTAAATATATTTGTATTTATTAATAATATAAACATATTTCTTTTTCTTATTGTCAAATTTTTGAACTATTAATACTATGACATGCGAGCTAACTTAAACTTATAGAAATTTATATAAATTATTCATAAAGCTTCTTAGTTTTCTAAAGTTACAGGTACATATATTGTGTGATCTCAGTTAAATGTATGCATGAACTAATTTGCAAAGCCAATGAAGTTTTACATATGATATTTAAATTAAAGCCCTCTATATCTAGGTCAAAATAAAATATTTAACAATGCCATATATCTCCTTTGTCTCAAAAAAACGTAGTCATTAGTTGATTTAAAATAGCAGTCTATAATAGTTGAATAGTATTCATAAGATATAAAAGTTTATAAATCTGATCACATTTTTTGTTTTTACTGATGAACAATTTATTTATCACCAAAATTGTTCATTTTTGGTAACTTTATTGGATTTAAAGTCTTATTACATACTATGAGTTGTTTTACTTGTATTCATAAATCATTTATTAATTGAACAGCTCTTTATTTATAAATTGTCATCTTTCTAAAAATGAAACATTAATTCTAATAGTCTCATTTAATTTTATTCAACGCACACTTTCATATTTATATATTTATATTAGTTTTTCTCCAACTCTTTTCAGTAGAACCAAAGCTAAAGATCCAAATGTGTGCTACTTCTATCTCTTAAAATCTGGTTTCTTCGTAAATGATGACAATTTCCGCCGCTACGACGACCCTGTGAATCTTCACATTCTCCTAGACCTTCTGGTTGATAAAATACCAGCGGTAAGTGTGTGATTCAGGCACCCGTGAAATAAGCAATATTTAATGTCATATGTGTATCACTAAGGCCTCCGCAGATACAATATTGCATATTTTTACTGTTAGAAATATACTCTTTCCGGTGAAGTAAATGCATTATATCAATTAAAGTCAGTAAGGTAGAATTCAATCGCTTAAACATAACATCGAATAATTATCTAATCTCAAAAAATGATATTTCCCTTTTTTCTTTCTTTGAGTTACTAAAAATGATTGCATCTGTTACTTGTTCTTCTTTCAATGTATTATTAAGTTGTTGTTTTTTTCATTTTAACCTGTAAATTGTGGAGGTAGCTACAGTATCATCAGCTACAGATAAATAACTGCTATCAGACTGGCAATATTAAATTTCATGGTATAATTTACTGCTTTATCTTCAATCATTACTAAACTTTAATCGATATCTAAACCTAAAGCAATTCTTTTTACCTAACCTATAATATATGTCATATGTAACAAAAAGTCAAATAAAAATGTTTACCGGATTCTATATCATTTATTCGAGACATTATCGGGATCGTAACAGTAACATTTTCTTTTGATTCTAGCGGTGCAAGTCTTTTATAGCTAAATGGATAACCTTAGCATCGAGAGTTATAGACGACCCAGATTCTACTGAAAATATTTCTGTTTAACCGTTTATAAAGAATAATGTTTGCCTTGTTTTACCAAGACTGAGACTAGATAAATGTTCTTCAGTAGATTACCAGTCGATATACGTATACAGGGTGGCCAGTAAGTCACCGCCCCTATTTTTAAAAGTAAAAACAACATTAAAAATATAAGAACAGTTATTGATTATTGAGACATGATTATTAAATAATGAACATAATAATACAAGATATTACCAACAAAATAATTAACAAACCAATTTTTACTGTCTTTTGTGTTCAAATTGTTTACCATCTTCACTTATACATGCCTGAATTCTTCCTCGGAGTGAGTCACAAATATCCCGACACAGGCCCTCATCAAAAGTATTGAAAGCTTCGTATATGCGCTGCTTTAGATGGTCAAGGCTGGTGACACGCTGTTGATAAACCTTATCTTTGACTATTCCCCACACTGCGTAGTCCATAGGTGTCAAATCAGGGCTCCGAGCTGGCCACTCAAGTGGGCCCCTCCTTCCAATCCAGTGATCCGGAAACTCCTCATCCAATCTGGCTCTCACTGCTCGGCTAAAATGAGGAGGAGCACCATCCTGTTGCCACCATAAGTAATTTCTGATTTGTCTTCTATGAGGAATAGCAAAAGTATTCAAAAGTTCTAAATAATAATCACCTGTCACTGTTGTTTCGAAAAAGTAAGGTCCAATGATTTTACTGGGGCATATTCCAGCCCATACCATAACTCCAGGACTGTTCGCAGATTTTTCAAAAGTGATATCAGGCTTGGCTTGAGAGTAATAAATGTAATTGTGTCGATTAACAGTACCATTCATTTTGAAAGAAGATTCATCAATAAACATAATGTTGACATCATCTGGGAATAATTGTTCAAAGTCTTCGCAGAATTGAAGTCTTCGGTCAGGATCGTCCTCATTAATGCTTGCACCAGCCGTGGTCGCCATACTTTCAACCCAAGGCTTTCGATTATGTTTTGGATGTTTGTTCGTTTGATGTGCAGGTCTTTTGAGAGTCTTCTTATTGAATTATACGGTTCTTGATTTACAGTTTCTTGCACCACTTGACGATTGTAATCGGTGTTCACTGATAGAGGTCTACCCACTCGTGGTCGACCCCGTGTCTTCGAATCGCTTCACAATATCCCGAACAGTTTGTCGTCGAACTGATCTATTAAATTAACCTTCGAAATCACTACATACGGAATTATAATTGTCTGAGTTGTAGTAATTTTTAACACAATAAATTCGCTGTTGTAAATTTAAGACGTGAGTCATGATGCTGTAAACGAAAAGTATGTACTACACTGACAATCAATATCGTTATTCAAATTCAAATTTGTAATTCATTATCGAATCACTGACAATCAATATTGATGGTTATGATTTTATTAATCACTGCATTTTAATATAGGGTCATAGATTTAACATCGTAGAATAATAGTCGAATACTTTAATAAAAAGAAGGGCGGGTGGTGACTTATCGTAGAATAATAATTGAATACTTGAATAAAAAGAGGTGACTTACTGGCCACCCAGTATATTTCCATTATTTAGCTATAGTTGTGCACTTTCATATTCTTACTAGCAATATTATCTTAAATCATAGAATTGTCTGAGTGTTCTGCTAACCAGGTTACCTTTTTGAGAGAATTTCATGTGTATAATTATATAATACTATAAAAACGGAGGGAATTGAACCCTTTGATTTCCCAGTCAGACCTTTAAATATAAGCATAACTTAGATATCTTAAATTCTTAACATTCTAAATTCATTGACATTGACATTGACATTGATATACTTATTTATGCATTACATTCATTGTTTATGGCTATTAATATTGTTTCTTTATAGAATAAATACATTATAAAACCAATATACACATTATTACCTTCATGATATTAATATAAATTTTGATTTAAATAATTCACCAATAAACACAATTACCTATGAAAATCTAGATACTTTTTAAAAATATATGAACATAGAAAGGCTTATATGAATTTTGTTAATTAAAGTTGATTAACTATGCTTATTTATTACATATAAAATATTATTTAAATATATGTTATGTTTTTTGTTGTATATACCTCCTACTAACATAGATATGATTTTTACTTTTTTACATTGTAATTAATATTAATAAATACCTCGCGTAGTAGAAATTATTAAAAATATACCGTCTTTATGAATTGTGCTAATGATACAATGTCTATGAAATTCTCCTCAATATCTATTATGTAAGAAAATTGAAAACCCTGGTCGTGGAGATAGAAAATCAATGAAAAATCGAACAAAACGGATATGAACAAGTGAAAGGTTTTTATGCTCACAATCCAATGACAAATTTTGTAAACTAATTTTCCAGCACACCATTTTCTTCTCTTTTAACTTGGTTCCAAAGAATTGAGGAATAAAATGCTCCACTCATTGTGGCAGGAACTGTGGAATCGCCTTGTAAATAAGTTGATTTTAACAAATTTATAGTTAATATCATACCATTATTGATATTATGCATTTCTGAGTTATAAATCATATAATAATTCCATATATTGAATATAAATATCCATAACTGGAACGTTATGGATCTACTACTATGTCAATAGATTTATTATAGCTATTTCGTAAATTATAATAAACAATCATTAATAAAATATGATGTTCACTTTAACTAACTTTCGACAACCAATATATACTACTGTACATTAATTACTAGAGTAGTGTATAAGCATAAAATAACAATATATTGCATATTTATATGTCAATAATTATTTTAAATTTTGCGATTCATATGGTATATTTATGTATATAGTTAACTATTACTTAAGATTATATGTCCAAATTTAGTTTTAAACCGAAATATCTTATCTTTCATTTATCGCCGTCATATGTTGCCGTCAAACATGAAATTGTTGGTGAGTGCTATAGTTTATTTAGAAGTCTAAGATGAAACCGTCCCATTAACCACTTACGATCAAATTGTAACTTAAATTGAAGGAAATTGATAATGAAACTAATATTATTTTATAATTTTAAAGTGATAGTCATATGATGTAAAAAAGTGGGTAATGTAGTTGTTGATATTTTAGTGATGTACAAATGTGTGAAAATGTCGGTCAAATATGGTAGTTTTACAAATTGATAAAATTGATTATTTTTTACTGGTAAATAAAGTTAAATGTACACTTAATGTATTAATATATAATTAAGTCAAATCGAATCATAGTTGAGTAGTATTAAACTGGATAGAAAATCTGCAAAAGTTACAATTCACCCTAATATTACGATATATACCTATGTATATATTTTGTATTAATTTTGATTGAAGTTTATGCTTTATTTCAACTAGATTTGTTGATAATTTTGTGACCTTGACAATGTCAAGATATCAAAGAGGGTTGTTAAAATAAACTATGTTTATTTTATGATAGGTACAACTTTCAAGAAATGCTGTTTTGAATATATTTAAAACAAATTATTTGTAAATATTATTTGCAAGAAATTCAGATAAATTTATAATCACCTATATATAAAGTTTCCATATTAGAAATGATTCATTATATCGAGCTTCGTTATGAGTCCATATTTGAAATTATTGTGTCACATTTGATTAAAAAATAGTTAGAATGGATTAAGAACTCTTATGAAATAAAATCTAACGAAATTAAAATTATATGTTGTAAGCTTCGAGAAAACACGAATATCTATTTTATCACTTGAGTACAGTAACTTTTTTAAATTTTAAAGTATGGTGGCCTCCAAATAATGTTTCATGATTTTTTCCCCCAATTTTAATTTATTATACTCAAGAGAACTAAATTATGATAAGTACACATATAAAGTTGAATGTATCTCAATAGCATGCGCAAGGGAAGTTATACTGCTTCTTCTGCAGCCAGTTCTAAAAACATCAATCGATTTAAGGGAATATTTGCGGTATCTTCAGTTCCTCTTATACTTGATGAAAGCTGAGAGGAAAATGGGAAGTAAGAGAGGAGGGTAGCGGGAGGGGTTGGGCAGGGGGGGGGGGGGGTCAGCGATAACCTCTATTTATACTGCTGGTGGACATTTTGACTGGGTGATCTGTTCACATTTCAATTAAAAACATTTGTGTACATATTTGTCGCTCTCCCTAGAGAGTCTGCAATTATTTAGTTAACCAGACATGGATGGATCCATCGAGTTTGTTCCACTGTTAATCTCTCTCCTATTTTTTATACTTGTTGGTGAATCCAGCTGTTTTTATAATGCTAGTGTGCTCTGCTTGTTATTGGAAGATTCAAAACGTACATTACTTCATTAATGGTGACAGCTCGAAGAGAGAAGCACTTATATCACCTCTTTCAGATTACATATTGCTCTGAACCTTTTATGGCTTTAATGCATCGTCAATACAGGTGCTGTTTTAAGGAATTCTTGTAAGGAATCATTTAATTTTTAACTGAATTGAATGTCCGAGTTATAAAACATATTAGGAATAACAACTTAAACTTTCAAATTTACAGGTCTATACAATATAATTTACATAAATAATAAACACGTGTTCTTATTACTATACTAAAAGTTTATAAAATTTCATGAATAGTTTATATTAATTATTATTAGTGATATATGAAAGAAAGAAATATTATTATCAGAACGATAAAAATATATATTTTTTACTCAAGATATAGCTTTCAATTTTAGTAATAAGTCATAATTATCTACTTTTTGAAATTTATATATAATTGAAACGTATATTTGCATTGTTACGAAAACTAGTTAATATAGGAAATATTTAACTTAATTTATATTAACACATCTTTGAATTAATGTAATTGTGATTTCTAAAATATATGTTTAATGTATAGATACTATACGATTATTTGGTATAGTAATATAATATTATTACTATATATATGAATATGAAAAATATTTAGTATTAGAGTACTTAACGTTGAGTTTTATGGCTTACGTACATGTTTTTATATGTTAAAGGATGTTTAAGTAACATATTTTACAAATATAAATGAACACTTCTAAAAAATTACAACTGTAATTCAAATATGCATGTCACCTTTTAGTGTTAAAATTCTTTGCATTATACAAGATATTATATTTGAATATAAAAGAGAATAAAGAGTATGACCTGAGAATGCTATTAAAAATATCAATAAATTTTACTTAATATACATATTTTTGGTGAATTATGTATGAATATACAAGTTCTCACTATAATTTTTAGGATATTGTTATATAATTCATTATTAGATATAATTATAATCGATCCAATGCAAGGTATATAAATAATAATGCTAATTTTCCAGACACAAAATTCATAATTAGTAGGAGTACGATATATATAATTTATCTTATCTTGTCGCCACAATGCAATGAAATTAATATTATTGTCAAGATAAGAATGATTTCGAGAATGGCGCTATACGTGTAGTCTCTCTCAAATGTGAGATTGGAAGATATTGATTGTGTGTAAGCTATAACTATGAGATATAAGATATATACCATATTATTATTATGACTGCAGTCCACACATCAATGTATGTATACATAAAATATAGTATATTGATTTTTTAAAAGAGTTGTACTTCGTATGAATAGTTTTATAGAATCACATTAGTATCAATTTCATAAATTATTTCAATAAATGTCAGATAAACAATAAAACATTTATAAATATATTTTTAAATTAGCTTAATTAAAAAATATATTTTTATCACACATTAATTGCAAAAAATTTGCTGCCCGACAACCTCTAAATCAAATATATACTTAAATTTATTTTTATGACATAAGCCTGTATAACACCTTATTACAGCTAAAAGAACCTATTTAAAATGTAATTCATCAAACTTAAAAGCTTGTAAAAGTTGAAACTCTTTGAAAGAATTACTTGTATAATATTAATGATGTTTCAATAATAATCAATAGTGTTATAACATTTTCTGGCTGTTATCGAAGCGGGTTTAACTCTCAGTCGGGGAACTAAAATGTTAGTGAAATAAATAATTACAAAAGTTATCAATACTAACAATAGATCCCTCTAGCGCACTGAAATTTCCTCATTTTTCTGTTTAGAGAATATCGTATACCGCATAGCGTTTGCTTTATATACATTTCTGTTTATCAGCTTTTCTTATATGTATTCAATAAATTGCCTATCAAAAACTCATTTAATTGTTCATTCGTTAACTTTTAGAGGTATACTGATCCCTTTAAAAGTTTAATTATTTGTATGTGCTTAAGTTTATATGTTCTTAAACTCTATTCTATAAGTTTATCTATATTATTTGTCTGCTGGCAATAATTTTTGGTAACAATTTCATCTAAATCAACATTGTCTAAAGGGCCATGCCCCCAAGCACGACGCGACACGACGAAAAAAGTTGAAATAATGTTATTCTGTTGGACCATGCCCGTCGCGTTGTGTCGCGCTGGTAGACATGGCCCTTAAAGGATTCAAATTGTTTTTAATGCTTTGCCATGTTTGCAAAAATATGCTGTCGATTACTACATATTATATAAAAATGTATTAATCAATCAATTAATTCAGAGTTAACAATATCATTGTGTTTAGTTAAATCTGACTACTTGTTTTTAAATCTCAGGATAATTATCAATACTTCGATTTAGAAAAAGTAGTATGTACATATATTTTCTAATTAAACACAATTTAAAAATGCTACCATTATTTTGAGATTTGCAAATTATTTAATTTTAAAACTACTTGCATTGGCTCATCGTTCGATATGAATACAAAATTCCTTATTTTATTCCAATGATTCCGGAAACCCAATTTATTAACATCAGATACAAAATTTTTACATTCTTCTGAATAAGAAAATTATTCTCTGAAAAATTCTAAGACAAAACAATATATTTCGAATTTCTTACAAAAGTTAACCCAAACGTAATCTGCTACAGATATTCAACTACGCATTGTCCATTCATACATCAATATTACATGCACATCGAATGGAACATATACAAACATATGAATTTTAGAGTAACAAAACTATTAAACTAAAAATGCCCGAAGTTTTTCTTTCTGAAAGTCCCTTTTTCATTGTCAATTGTTTTTTCTTAGTTTAGTTTTTTAACTGTACTACAACTAAGCTTAACACATGAAATCTTCCTTCGATTCATGATATATGTATATATCGTACATTTTAAAAACAACTTAATTGGATAGTACAGCTTTTTAATTTGGTGCAAGAAATATTTAGCATCAATATAAAGAGAAACAATTGATGATCGAACACCAGTCGACAAGTAAAGCATACTTTCTCTATGTTACTGGCCTATCAATTTTATACTATCTCCTAAATCACAATTTGCGAGTACAGCTCATACCTACAATACTATTGAATGATTAAGTTTGACATTAATATTCGTATTTTATTTCATTAATACCAAGTGTTATACGTATGTTTTAACATTCAGAAGGATGTCGAGTCAATAAATATCTCAAAACGTATTACATTACTTGATACAAATTAGTAATCTATAAGTAATTGTCTATTGAGTTTATTATAAGCGTATTTAAACTTTTTACCGGCAGTATATCTTATTAAAAAAAGTATTTTATTATAAGAACTCATAAGAATATATGAGTTAATAGTCTAATGATGAAAATTGATAGAATAGTGTAATATATTGATTTAGATGTTAAAAACATCTACCCGCTCCACGCTTCTGCCTGATAACACAATAAAAACTTCGTGTGAAATTAATTAGCATATGAGGGTTGTACATATCAGGAAACAGTCACAGTAGGTATTAATTACATATTCGACATCTCCGTTATTTTTATTTTACTACTTACTTTATAAATAATTGTATCTCTGAGTAAAAATGAGATATTGAAATGAAAAAATAAAATTAACGGCTGTTATATCAATACATTAAGAACTGTTACATATCTATGCGGAAACGAAAATATGAAACACATATAATCGGTGGAATTAGATGATATATTATTTTTAGAGAAGAGTGAATATGAGGAAAGAAAGCAGAAGGTTAAACTATTGACAATTTTATCCGTTTTCTGTCCTTCATTCCGTACTGTTTTGAGGCTATGTTTTTTTCGATATAAACACGTTGGAGAGAGATAGCTACATAGATCAATTAATTATATCCTCTGGGAGGTTCATTTCAGCTTTCGTAATGGTGGAGCAGGTATGCAGCAGCAGTGAATAAGTATGCTTTTTAGCTGATGGGAGTGGAGCGAGAAAAACAATGATACCACCAAATTGATCATATGTTTTGAGGAGGGAGAGAAGAGGCTCTATATTTTATAATTAAAAATAATTTTCACACAAAAGAATATAGTTGCTAATAGATCGATTTCGCGGTTATTTTCTAGTTGAGCGTGGACATACAGGTATATTGAGAGAATGAATAAATTAGTATTCAGAGAAAAAAATTGGGTCAGAGTAGAACCAAATAGTGTGAGTGTGTTTTTTGTAAATTGTAGTTTTATAAACATGAGATATAAATAATTTAAGGAAGTAACATACGTGTGTATATGATGAATTGCACCATTTTCATGCGCACAATCCGAGACACCCTCCTTTGAAGAATAATTTCTGATAATAGAAAAAATATAACAAGATGCCGATGTAAAAATAAATATAATAAAAATCAAGGACATCTAAGATATCGAGATGATATTCTCTGAGTTCGTGCATTTTAACGGCATGGCTGATATTTTTTATTCATTTGCTCAAACTTGATCGGTTGGGGTCTGCAGCTTTGATAACGTACCGGTTCCGGCTCCACAAGCCTAGACCGTACGATTTCCTAAAAGGCATCAAAAACCACTCTTCAATTCACGGTGGCACACCATCCTCCCAGTGGCTTGATATATCGGTCCGTAAGAAGAAGACAAACAACTTTGTATTTTTCTGATGTGCATTCATGTTCCAAAACTCTTCAACCGCATACTGCTACCACATATCGTTAACCGACTGTCACCTCTCCAATGTCTTTTCTTTCAAGTTTCCCCATTGCGGAACAATACTTCTACAACTTGCCCTCTTTGTGCTCGTCATCATCTTAGACTTTATTCTACGTGATGTCAACTTGAAAATTAGAGCCTTCAAATTCCAGCACCACAGAAGCTTCCGACAATTAGAAATTTCTCAAAGTATATCCGCATCCATATATGGTATTTGCGGATGATCTTTCCATTTTTAGCAGCGAAAACCACTCTGCACACGTGTCTCTGACTCGTCTTGCTAATCCACTTCAAGTGTATGGCCTCCAAATCAGCACCTTAAAAAACCTAACAATAACTTTGTCTATCTCTGCTCAATAGTTAGATCGAAATACTACGTCAACGTCATTTACTACCGCAAAACAATTATGTAGATTGCCGCACGAATCCCATACCGCGTAAGTGACCGGTCAGACAGACGTGCATCATCAATCATCATCGAGCATCATCGCTCACAAAATGAGATCGGTGGTGATCGCCGATTTTTTCTTGCATTGGGACCAGGAATGGTATTTATAAACGGGGCAAAAACAAGAAATAAGTAAAGAAAAAAGAAAATCGATATTTACAAAGATTAGGGTGAGAATTTATATGTGTAGCGAACATAGATATTAGTCAGGGTTAACCTAGATCGGAAAACTAACCAATTTACGTAGTAAATGCTTAGGATTTCAACTC
>JAYRBW010067919.1:0-27797 GCA_036023295.1 Invenusta paracnida | reverse complement strand
AAGTTAGTCTGTATAATGTGGTGCCAGAGAAACTCCTGGAGATGGGTAAGGATTAATACATAAGTATTAAGTATTTTACTTTAATTATTTATTTACTTATTAATTTGAGTATTTAATACATTAAAATAGATTGTAAAATAAAAACAAAAAATAATTTAACAAAAAAAATACATAAAAAACCCTGTAAAAAAGCAAAAATAATTTAATGCTATGAAACTTGGAGATTTAACATAATATTATCATCAACATCATTATTTATGAGCATAGCTATGCCTATGGCCTTATGATTTTATTTTATAATTCTTCATTTAATTTGCATTTATGAGTTAAACAATTTGTTTATATTTATGATAATATCACCAATAACAATTTAAAATTATAGAAAAAATATGAATGGTCTTTGACTTTGACTGACTATATATTTACATTTTACTATTTACTTTGTCTCAATTATTCATTTATTTTTACTTACAGCCCAAAATTCATCTGTTGCTTTAACTTTGTTAGGATTTTCAACTAAATTGTCCCACCATTCATCTTCTGAAGCCATTGTTATTATTTACAAGAAAAATAAATTTTAATCGTCCAAATTGTTAACCCTAAATTAGAAATCAGATGTTTTTTGGCGATTTGAAAATTTTGCGCATTTCAAAATACATTAAATATAAACATATAATATATTATAAAATAGATAAAAGAAGTAAAATGTTGAATATTCCGGAATATATTTCAGAAAATTTTACATAAAAAAATACTAATTAGCTCTATTTGTGCAATTACAAAACATTTTAAAGATGTATAGGATAACTACACCTAAAAATTAATTATTTCCATCGCTCTAATCAATATGTCGGCTGCTTGTGCAATTTATTTGGGGCCTATTGAGAGTGTAGCTACTGATCTGCTTCTCTATACAGTGCTGAATGATTAGACATGAATATTGATTAGTTTCATTACTCTGCCAGCTGCATATGCAGTTTATTTTCGGCCTATTGTGAGTTTAGCTACAACTCTACTTCCCTATATTACGTACAGTCTATCATTGCATGAGTGCCTTCTTTGTGTACGCCTCGCCTTGCCTCTGTGCGCACAAGCACGCTGAGTTCTTTCAATAGGGACGGGAAATGAGGTAGATTGCGTAACAACATTCTTTCCACTATAGGGGCTCCTGTATATTGCATCGGAGTTATGCATGTGTTGGGCAATGAAGTGAATAAATATAGCCGTGCTGTGAAATTTTCAATTAGTAGACATAATGCCACAATTGACTGAACACCAGCGAGTCCAGATTGTTGCTCTTCATCAACGTGCAGGTCACTCTGCTGCAACCCTATTGAGAACTTGTGGGCACACATCCAGCGGGAGATCTACAGCATGGAGGTGCATGGTCTCAATGGCCTATGGAAAGCAGCTAAGCTGTGGCAAGCAATCCCTCAATTGAGCTGATCAACAACCTCCATGACTCAATGCTAAAACGCTGTCAACTCGTGATTGCCTGAAGTGGCGGAGCCATTAATTAATTAAATACTAATATTTATTATATTCATTATATTTATTCATTATGTTTATTATTCATTATTTACGTTCATTACATGTTGTGATTATTGTTTACGTTCATTACATGTTAATACCACTAATGTAATTGCACAAATAAAGCTAATTATTATTTTTAATGTAAATTTTTCATAATAATAAAAAAACATAGAAATTTATATAGGGGGCGGCGTTTTTAATTGTCGGGTTGTATGTTTAATTTTCTCTCTTAGATTAACCTGATTACTACAAGCTAAATGTTCTCTGATCTTATCATGCTTTTCATCACTTATTTTTATGTATCTCTATTGTGGTGCAAATTTGATGTTAATGTTGAGGTCCGTATGAATGCTTTTTCGATATACTTTAAGGGATACGGATAAGGACATCCATGAATAAGGATTTTGTATGGATTTTACAGTGAATCGGTAAAATCCCTTTAAAACCGGTTTCGGAATGACCCCCATTTTGTAAAAATCTTCTTTTTTTTGTTCAATTAATTTAGCTTGTATAGTATATACTATGTATGTGGAGTAATAATAAAGCATATACAAGGCCTCCGTGTACTAATATTAGTATACTATGGCACCAATATTTCCATTATATTTTTTGCAAAAACATGAAAAACACCCTTTTCAATGTAAATTTAGTGCTTACTAAATAACACTATTTAAAGCAAATAAATGTAAAATACACTTACAGGTTACTCAGTTTAATACAAATAAATTGTCTACTGTATTTCTAACTAGGTTGCAATAACAGCCTGCCACTTCCTAAACCTATAAAACTAGGTTAGAGCATAATAATAAAAACTTGACGAAAATGTGCGTCATAGGAAGGTAAGCATGACGCACATAGGCGTCATAGAGCCGAAAGGGTTAATGGATAGATGGATTGTGTTAAGGATATTATGAAACATATCCAGACTCCAATCGTAGGGTCATTCACACAATATGTCACCCACGTAGTGGTACCAGGAATTTAGAAAATAGATACAGGACTGTTTGACTCTGTTTTCGAACTTTCCCATCTAGGTTCGTTATTACCGGGCTAAGAGACGATCCAGCCATATACCTACGCCCTCTGTTTGCTGGTATATATGTCATTTTCATATTTAAAATAGAAGTTTACCAAACAGAATCGGATAAGTTCCAAGATTGAATCAATGAACCATCTAGTCTTCGTGGCTAAATCTTCATCATCCGATCCTGTAGAAGCTCAAGGATCACTTTCAAGGACTCTTCAAGAGGAAAATTAGTATACAGTTGCAGTGCTACTACATGAAAGCTGATCAATTTATTGTCTATACTAAACTGGTGAGCTGCCATCACATTCAGTAACATTGTATTGATACTGCTTTTCCTGGTTAGAGCAAAGAATTTCTGTATATGGTCTCAATAAATTAGTAAGTTCCTTACTGATATTTGAGAACCTACTGATCTCTGATCTAGGCAATCTCTGATTGGTAAATAAGTTAACTCTTGTTAAGTTAGGTATTATACCAGTTGTATAGCCCTGCTTCTTATTTTTGTGTTAGTATTGTCTTGGCTGAAAATTGCTTTGACTAGAAGTTTAAATATATTCCGTGATATTGAACATTTTACGTATTTTGTCTATTTTATACTAATAATATCAAGACGGCAATTAATATTTATAAACATTTATATTTAATAAGTTCAATGCAATATGTATTATATTAATTGTGTTTATTACACTTTGAACACTATAAAGCAAAAACTTAGTTGATATAATTTGAATAAATACAAATAAAATAATAGTTACTAAATTGTTAACAACTCTTTCATTGCTAAATTAAGTGCATACGTTTGCTAGAATATGGGTTAATCAGTACCGAAAGGTTAACAGCCTGCATATATATACAGACTATTTTCAAAGTTTAGGTAAAACTGGAAACATCATATACCTATATGATCTGAAAGTTATGTATGTTTTGCTTAATGAAAAACATAGTATGTGATTACCTTTTATATTTTTCAGATTTGTTTATTTCGTTGTTGATTTTTGATCTTTAAAATTTCTCGTAAGTCTGAATTGGATATCATGTATTAGCGTACAATAACTTTTTAAACATGAAACTATCATAATTCTACTTAATACATCAAATAGTTTAAATATAAACTTACTATAACATAATAAAATATAAGCTATTACTGTTATGTTCTACGCACACAGCTTTGAATTTTTACATAACATAATAATATTACATATCTCTAGAAAATTTGTGATGCTCTTAATTGAACGGTATGCACAAAAATACAAACACCCAATAACCAATTTAATTGGTAAAAACTGAAAATAACAGCCATTTACGTCCCCGCGTGTTCGATATAATTATAAATTGCGATTTTCATCGCTTTTTTTATCTCGCGATGTACAAATATTTACATATTTTAACAATAATGAAATTGATTTAAATTCAGCACTTACGTTTTATATAGTTTACAGTTATTTATGAATGAATTAAACTTTAAAACAATTGACACTTTATAAATATATGTCAATAAAATATATATACCTATATAATTATGTATTAGGTATATAAGACACACTATTTAAATAAACACCCATCTTAAAGTAAAACGCGTGAAAAGTAAATTTGAATACCGCACTCGTTACTAGGCATGATCAACAACAACATTTTTGGCAATACTTGATTTGATTAAAGATGGTTCCGTCATGCAATGTTGTTTCACAATATTGTGTTCCGTCATGCAAATAGACGTACACTTAAAAATATAAATTTTTCATTTAATTTATTCTTGCGAATAGAGCCAATTAGGAAACAGTGGATTGATACTATCAGGTGTGAAGAAAGTATTGATTGCGTTGGTATAATATACATATATATCATTCAATATATATATTATTTCTTTTTATATAATTTTGAAAATTTATGGTTTATTATTTTTTCAATTTCAGAACAAAAATGATTAAACGATTGATTAAAGCAGCGCATGTGACCTGAATTATGATGTAATTCACCTTTTTTTCAGCGTAATTTTGTCTCCATTTATAAAATTTAAGATTTATAATAAAAACTTCGACATTTTTAAAAAACAAAACTAATTTGTTTAGATCACACTAGGCAATTTGTTATCTCCACTTTTAACGCGTATTAACCATGTATTTTGTCACACAAAAATATATGAAAAAAATAGTTGCAAATTTATTCATTGTAGGTATACTTATATTTATAAGAAAATATCAATACGGATATTTGTTTTAACTTGAAGGAAACACATCTCATTTTAACACGTTTTTTATACGATGAGCGTTTTCCAAAACATACGATTCCATTGTCGCTCTTTAGAAATCGTTCATTCCAAAATCGGAATCGTTCTGCGTTACCATAAATTAAGTAGGTCACGTATCTGATTCCCGACACGCTTCCCGACAGTATCCATATCGAAGCTCCAACAAAATTTGAATTAATATATTAATAAAATAGTTTGTTTCAGTTTTAAAGAGACGTATTTGCATGAATATTACTTACTTTCATCGTTGATGCAATTTATTTTCCGATTCATGAAAAAAGTAGTCTACATCGACTTACTTTAAAAATATATTTCGTTTTGATGCTATTTTAAATTAATGAGCGACAAATAATCGTTCATTTCAAATATTTCATAATTTCTGACAAATAGAGCGTTCCAAATGGTTCCACTTTTGGAAAACGCTCGATGTCTATAGATAATGTACCATTATTTGTGGGCAATAGAACCTATGAAATTATACTCTGCCTTGCACAAAAACATAGATTATTCTAGGTACCTATACATTACATAGATACACAACATAGGTACCTTTACACAAGGCAGCATTTCTCTTTCACATTATTACAAAGTTCGATATAATATAATATGTGTATACGATATATTACTATTGTTCAAGTTAAGCGCAAAAACGTAGACAAATATTTATTATACAATTTCATGAAATTGTGCATTTTTAATCAAACTATCAGGGAATACTTAAACATAGTAGTCCCTGCAAACTATATAGTAAACAAATAATATTAAAATATATATTAAGTTGTAGATTTAAGGTTTTCTCTCATTCTATATATGTACAAAAAATTGTTTGTTGTCAATTTTGTTGCCATAAACGATAAAAATTACGACTTTGTTCATTTAACTTATATTTTTTTGCTAGAAGAAAACTGAAAATAAAACAACCTTTCCAACATGTTTGGGAACGTATCAACAGCCTAATTTAACAAATTGTTGGACTGTAGGGGTAGTGGTGACGGTAAACTTGCAAAAATCCTACTGCTTTGTCCTCTATATTTTTAATTTACTGGATGAGATTGTAGGCAGACAACTTATGAACTACATCTGGCGCTAATTCTACTTCACTTGCAGATTTCTCTTGCATTATTACACTATTCTATTTGGGTTTCTCATACTGATCTTCACTAAGTCTAAACATTTGTCGGAAGACTCTATTATTTAAAATTGGTTCAGTTTCTATTCCCACATGCCTATAGGTATGTGAACTTATTACGCGCTAGATAGACGTTTGGGGTTAATCATCTCCTGGTAGAATATGTTATGACAATTCCCACTCGTAAATAGTCAGGTGTTATTTAACTATTTTATTAAAAAATATATATATTAAATTTTGTTTAGGTCAATACATAAAATAAACTTCCAGAAAAGAAGGAAAGAGGGTGCCTCACACATCTGGAATCCAAGCGATGCGGTCCATGCTTTACAACGTTTCGCACGCTTTTCATGAAATATTTCATAGTAATTGTACTTGTAATTTATTTTCACTGATTTAAATAAAATTTATGTACAGTATAGTAAATTGCTTTTCAAAAACTATAACGTAAAGGTAAGTAAATAAGAATGGTTACAAATTATAAGTATATAGGTACATACGAATAAAATATGCATGAAGTTATTTTGTCTTTATATTTACGAGTCGTGAATTTATAGTTTGCAAATAGTAATATTGTATCTTCTTGATACCCATTGGCGAAAGGCCGCATGGATCTAATCTTTAACTTGCTGAGCGGAGGGATCAGTAGGCTCTCACCTCGAGATTGCGGACGAGCTGTTGTCGATTCTATTCTTCTATTTGTGTGCAAGTTGTCCCGTAAGCTTGGTAGAGTGCCGTATGGTATGAAGTTGTTGCATAACTTGGTTCTGACTTAATTTGTATATTCTTTCGTCCAAGATAGGCCATTTTAAAATCGACAAGGCATCTTTGTGAGTGATTTTTATGGGTGACCGTACGTGCTTTTGCTTTATAGCTCTTTGAAGTGTTCCTTTTGCTATTACGGAAGCATCTTTGTTTGAGCAGGTCAATTGGCAGTATGTTATATTTGGAAGCGCAATTATAGCATTCGCTAACAGTAATGTATATTTATGAGGTAAATAACGCGTAGCTCTTTTTATAGTTCTGACGGCTATAAATGCCCACTTGGATGCTTCTGTACAGTGTGGTAGCCAGGTAAGATGTGGGTCGATGATAACACCTAGAATATTTTTGGTTGATGAATACTCAAGGCGTTGATTTCAGAATTTAACAAGGGTTGTATTTTTTTAAATTTTGTAGAGTTTCACAGCGAAGAAGCTGTGTTTTTGTAGGTTAATCAACAAGCTTGTTTTAACATGCATATTTGTGAAAGTTTTTTCAGGGCTGTATTCATACGCGATGCTGCTTTGGTTAAGTTGACATTCCCAAGGATAGGATATAGTGGTATCATCGGCAAAAATACCACAGCTAGATCTTTGTCATTTCTAATAATCGCTGAAGATTCGTTATAATACTATCTAGTCAGGCAGTTACAGTATATAGTGTACTGTAGTGTACAGGTGCCTATGCAGTATAGTAGAGGTCCTAAGACGCTCCTATTGTGGTACCACATATTCAACGTCAATAGCCACGCTTTGTTGTTGATTTTAGAAATAAGAGGATATATGTGAGTAATTGCATTTCCTTGTATATCTAGAAATTTACTGAGTTTTTCAATGAGTCATTCTCAGTTTCGCAGCTGTGATACTTTCTGAAACTGTGAGCGGAAGATGGTAGAGCTTCAATTCCGTCCATGTAGGAAACCAGTTTTTCGGCAATGCAGACGCTCGATCACTCTGAATATTGATGTAAAGATAACGAAATGTAGGACGATATGAGATAATAATTGACAAATTCTCGCAACCTTTTCTTTTGTAGGTTGCAAGGACTTTAGCAGATTTCTAATTTTTTGGAAAGATTATTTCATTTATGACTGCAATTCTGAGGTTGGTTATTTCTTTTGCATTTATATCAAATTTGTGGCATCTATTTGTTTTATTATTGACATGTGAATTTTCTCTGTTCCACATGTTGTTAAATACGATTTCTGTAGAGCTTTGATGACTTTTTAAGATTTAAATTGCTTAAAATGGTTAAATTTGGATGCATGAATTTGAGGAATTTTATCTATCGGCACTTGGAATATTATATTATATAGCTATTAAGAGGTTTAAACAAATTATTTAACCTTCTGTTAACGCATATAAAAACTATTAATTTTGATTCTACAAAATTGTTATTTTTATTTAAGGAAAAATTATAAATGTAACCGATATTCTATTTAAAATTTATTCTTCTTCAAACATTGATGTCGCTTGACGACGAGAAAATAATATTTTTCTTTTAATACACTATTGGAAATAACGATTGTTTGGGCGCACTCAGCGGCATATGCAAAGTTGATATTGCCGATATATTTTTGTGAAAAAAGTTTATTATACCCTTTAAATGTTAATGACTGTTAATATATCCTTATAATTAAAACTATGCACTTCTACAATTATTGTATACATAATAAAATATTTTTTAACCTTTACATTTCATTAATAAAGCAGGAATCTGTTTTAAAATGTATTCATTCTATGTTATTGTAGAAGTCAAATTTTTTTTGTAGAGCAATTTTAGCAAGATCTTGCCTGTCAAATTTTTAGTTTAGGCCCAGCTTTTAGAAAATAACAAGCGCAGGTGTAATGTTAAATATTAAAAAAAGCAAGCATGAGCGCAGGTATAAGTGTTAAATAAAAAATAATGCCTATTTTATGTTTTATAGCTTACTTTTCAGAATTAATAAGTTTTTTAATAAAAAATAAAAAATATAACAAAATTCTTTTTATTTAAAAAATAATTAAAATTCCAGAAAATATATTTTAAATATTTAAACAAAATTCAAATATAAAACTGAGCAAGATTTTGGTATTATAAAATTATCTTATACACAGAAAACTCTCTGAAAAAAAATTTGGTAAAAGTTATATAACAATTGTTGAGTACTTAGCTGTAAATTAGTTTTTTTAAATAAACAAAACATCAAAATATACTTATAATACTATCTTGAAGTTAATAATAATAATAATAAAATCTATTATTTTATCCAACCAAATTTTATTATATTAGTTTTGATTTTGTTTAAAAATAGGTTGTCACAACGTTGCAAGAGTCTTGGCATATAAAAAAATTGTTACGTGCCAAGAGTGGATTTTAAAAAAATTCCTTTGAAAATAAACAAAGGATAGTGAGATGCTTGATAATCATGGTGTGGTTGCTGCCGCCAGCTTTTAGTAGTAATAGGGGTTACTTGTTAATATTAACATTCATTTTGTTTTTTTGACGTTTCGTCTAAATACCAGCATATGAGACTCTTACATATATACATAATAATTTTCTTTAGGTACCAAGACTCTTGCAACCTATAAATTATGTTAAAAATATGGCTGGTCAACCTCATGCTTTATTAACTGTTTCTGATAATATTATACATGACATTCAACCATTGAAGCTTCACAGAATCTAAGAAATAACAGCTAATTCTGAATCAACTTTATCTTATCTAGCTTCCAATTGTCTCATATGTAATATGATGCAATATGTGAAATATGAAGTACCAATGGTCTATTCTAATAGAGCTGCAGTCCTTGATAGAAAGTGCTGGTACTGTTCAATGTGCAAATGTTGGAAATCAATATTGATAGATTCTTTTTTTCAGGGGATATATTTACATGTAGGGAAGATTCTGGAGCTAATTTATTGGTGGACTATTGATATAAAACCAAGTATTGTTTGTGACAAAACAGACATTAATAGATCAACAGTCATTGACTGGTACAATTTCTTCAGGGACATTGAATGTCAATATTTTATTGATCACCCTATTCAAATGGGCTGGGTAGGTGAAGAAGTTGAAATTGATGAGTCACTTTTTTTCCAGAGGAAATATTATTGAGGTTATCCTGGACTGTCTCATTAGGTACTGGGAATGGTGCAACATAACAGCAATAATGCTTGCATGTTTCAAGTTCCTAATCGTACAGCAACAACAATGCTACCAATAATACAAGACCATGTTCTCCTGAGGACCAGAATAATTACTGATATGTGGCAGTCATATAATGCTCTACCAAACCATATGACAGTAAATCACACATTATACTTTATTGATCCCAACAACCCATCAGCACATACCAATACAGTGGAGGGCAGCTGGGGCAATTGTAAAGTGAAGTTCTGTGCAATACATGGAACATCTGATGCACTATTCCAAACGTATCTACAAGACTTCCTTTTTAGACATTTATATAAGGACAATTTGTACAAAATGTTTCTGTATTGGGTTAAACACTATTACCCATGAGATGCTGACTAGTTTTATTATACTTTTGACTATTATGATTTGTCATGTTTTGTAATGTTACTAAATTTATATGTTTGTTAATTACATTTATTCTTTGTTTTTTTGACATTTTGTTTATTTTCTGAAAAAAAAAAAATTTATGGCCAAGTACTCCACAATCACCAGTTATACTCCTATATTTAAAAATGGTTTAAAATGAAAAATTCGTAAGTATTAAAAAAAAAAAACTATATATAGTGTAGGATTTTATAGATTGTTTATAACAGGTTTTCATGAAACTTCTAATATATTGAATTATTTACTCGTTGTCCTTATTTTATTAACACTGTTCAGGCAGTAAAACAATTATTCTTACTTTAAATATTAAACCATATTGTCATTGATATTCCAATAATATATATGTATCCATTTTCAACTCAGAACCAGATTTAAAGTCACACTAAAAAACAATACAGTAGAATTTGCATATATCAACACTTCAAGGGATATATAAAAAGATCTATGTATTATAGATAAAATGTCAATATAAAAAAATTTACATTTTGCAGTACACAAATTAATATTCAACATGCTATATTAATAATATATTTATTAGATCCCATAATAAAATTTTATAATTAGTACACTAATATTTATTTTATGTATGCAATAATATAGACTTCAAAGTTATTATTATAAGTATTTAATTCACTATAATGAATTTAACACTTGTATAATAAATATATTTTTTAATAAAGAGTACATAAACATTTAATACAAATTTTTAAATATTAATATTACAAGACTGACATTTGAGGCCTATTATATCATATAACAGGACTATTACTGAATTAACTTTGATAACTGGATTATTAAAAGCAGAATTTGATAATGTTTATTTCTTCAATTGTAGTATATTCAGCTTTTTTTCAGAAAGAGCTACAAACATAACTGATTCTACTACTCTCTTTAAGACATCTTTTTCATACTCAGGAATTTGTTCACTATAATGCAAAACTGTGAAAATTATTGAATAGTTGGTCACATCCACAAAAATGTATTGCTCAATAGCTTTGGATATGTGACCAGTTACATTTTGCAATATCTGCATATTAGAGTTGTATTAGCTTCTCTATTAGCTTCATATAGAGTTGTAGCATATATCTTTCTGATTGACATTTGAATATTGGTTAGTGCAAGCTGTTGGATTGGAATATATCAAATTTCGGACAGCACCATATATTACAAGGCATCTCAGAGAGGCATTTATATGTACTATTTTACTTCAGAATGTGTTTCTTTGCTTCTGTACCATGAGAGGAAAACATTTGAACATGTGTATTTTTCTGGGCATTTTCAAATATATATTGTTAAAGTTTCCAGAGACACACAAGACCACAAGACATTGTTCATCACCAGCAGTGTGTATTGTCTCAATACATCTAACAGGTGTGGACTTTTGTCTCAGCCAACCATTTTTTGATTTTTGAATAGTTTTCTACATAAATGAGAATTTCTACACTTCTACTCAGACCCAGAGTGATTTTCTGTTATATTGCAGTCAACGTAATTCTGAATCACCATATATAACAACATGTTTTCCAATATGATGTATTAGTGAAAATCAATTTTTCAGTTAATTAGAGCCCAACATGCCAATAGACCACAATTTCAGTTCTATATCATGCAGTATTGGTTGGCTTGCTCTCTATCCAGATATTTTCCTATTCTTTGTGTTATCTTTCATTGCTACATTTAAATAATGTCTTGATTGAATTATATTTGTATCTGTCCAAAAGTTGATGTTATTTTTTAGTGTATATTGCAGGTAATGTTGTAACACTGTATATAGATCTTTCAGGCTGGATGCAGTGTACTTTTCTTTATTTTCTTTTGTACTTCAATTATAAATTCCTATAAAAAAGTTCTAATTGGTTGCCATCCATTCCTCTTTTTATTTCAGCACCATTAATCCTGAATATTCATTTTTTAAATTTTATTCTGTCTATCATTGTGCCATTGAAAAAATATTTTGGTCACCCATTTTTCCTTTCTCCTGGTTGCTTCCAGGATGCTTTTCAATATAATTTTGGACCCTTTTTCTTCTGTTACCCTTGTTAATCTTGAATTTTTGGCTGATACTGATGCATAAATATTGTCTAGATTGTTATCTTTATCTATATAGGTATACAGGAGCATTTAATAGTTCATTAAATGACGAACTTTCGGCTGACATAGATGGATAAATATTGTCCAGATTGTTGTCTTCATCTAAATCTATAGAAGCATTTAGTAGTTCAATAAACAATGTTTCCAGATAGGATTTATTAATAAATGGAATGCTGCTATACAACATCATATTTTAAATTTCAAATATTGATTTCATATAAAAAGCTTCATTTTCATATATTATTTATTGCTTAAGTAGAGTTAACTAAATATTATAACCAAACTCTAATTCTTGTTATGCTGAAGAAAGTCCTTGGACAAATATAACAGGCCTCAGCTGCACCTCATCTCATTATATTTAGTACTTTCTTTAGCACATAACAAGAATTACAGATTGGTTATTATACACATAATATATTTTTCTATTATTAATCCAGTATGTCAATATAGGAACTGCAATCTGATGATATATTATATATTAACTAAACAATAGCAGCATTGTATATTTCAAAGAGTTGTTTATAGTTAGCTATGTATGCTCCTAGAATGGTTTAAGCAAAACTGTGCAAGCTACTATACAAATAAGAGAATAACAGTTCATATAATAAATGCCTACAAGGCAATATCTACCAAATTGATTTTTACTATAATATTCCATTATACTGAAAAGTGTACATAATGCTACCTATTATATTACACTTAAATAGATTATATCATTCTATCTATATAAATACTGACTACTTACATACAGAGAGGCTATATATCCACTGTTAGATTTATTTCATTATTTTATCAATGTAGACAATATTAAATATATAGATAAGTTGTATAGTTGTATAGTTGTATAGTTGTATAGGTGAGCCAATATACATTATATAAATATATAATAAATTTATAAGACAAACCACATGAAACCGTATTGTCTATAATTATCCTAAAGTTAAATATAAAGTTGGATATTATAAAATTCATTGTAAAGATTTTGGTAAATTTTACATTGGTGAGAGCGGCCATGGCCTGTCCATCCATATTAAAGAACACAAATTAGCCATTGTAAATTGAAATCTCAACAATGCTCTTGCTGTGTATTATATTAATTTTTTTAAATTCATCTTCCATTTTATATAATTGTAGTAATCTTAAAGTTAGACGTGTTATTGAAGCTGTTTTAATTAATTTCCATAAAGATAACTCTCTCAATTTAAATGCTGTATTTTTTATGTTAATGGCAGCTAAATGTTTTATTAATTCAATTAACTGATCTTTACTCACTTCTTTACATATTTATTTATTGGGTTTAATGTGTATTACCAGTATCTAATCTCTTTTTGCAAATTTTTCATTGACACCCATCTCTCTGTATATATATAATTATTATATATTTGCTTTTGTATCCTTTCTGACCCTGATTATGATGTAAAGGATGCACCAAAAGCTCAGTCCTACTTTATTTAACAATAAAATAAGTTGTGTCTTCTTATTTTTGTATTTATCAACAATACTGTTACTATTTTTCAGATATAAATGTATTTATAATCCTCTCCTGTGTGTGTGTCCACCAACGATTCATTAAAAGCCTACACCTTTCCAGGTACCTAGTTAATTTCTTACTTACTAATCCCCACTCTCACTCTGCACTATGCACGTGTCATTCATTTTAATTAACATTTTCTGTAATCCTACTATAACCATCTATTGTCCACTTAATTACCCCGCTCACTCGGTGTTCTCTTATGCATTTATCCATGTTCCTTTATTTTATCATATTATTTGTTTCTTGAGATATTTTACTTTGTTTATTTGTTATAGTCTGTAATTCACTGATAAAAAATGTACAACTACATGTATTCTCAATACATGTTTCTGAAATTTTTTAAATGTATTAAATTTATTTTGAACTTTGTATTCATAAATGATATATTAATAATTTACATTTTTGTATTGAATAATTGTACAAAATTAAAATTACATTTTTGTCTGTTTAAAAATATAAATAAATATTAAAGTTGTTTCTATACCAAACATAAAAATTGTAATATTGGTTTAATGTTTTCTCATTTTTTAAACTTTTAACCTCACTGAATATTTTACTGATTATTAAATAAGGTGTCAATTAGTTTATACCTTATGGATAAGTGTACATATTGCCATCATCGGCAAGTTCTTATTCTTTTGAAATAGAATATACTTTTTATTTTCAAGTAATATATTTTAAATACATTTAAATACAAATGACACGTGGCATTTAAGTTTAAAATATTTGAAATCAAATTTGATACTGTTTTTAATAGTTCAAAATATATACCTACCCTACTGCATCAGCAGTTTTTGATTTTGTCAATTTATGCATACCATATGAAAATGGTTCATTTTCACAAATTGAATGCAACATATAAAACGAAATTTAATGAAAATATCTTATTGTTATTTAGTATATTGACATTAAATATTTTGCAATTTGTGTAAAAGTTGCTACTGTTATTTTTTAAATAAACACTTTCTGTATAAATCTGTGATTTATTATGCTTCAAACTGGTAATGAAGGAATACTATCTACATTTTTTAAATATTTATACATACGTTTGTCCGTAAAAATTTGTTACACTTTTTTATATTAGTTTATTAAAAAATCTTATTTTATAAAAGTTAATAATTAAGAAATATACCTATCTGGTTTTAATTTTTTTATGTATCGTACTGTTTTATTGAACTGTGTAACATTAATCTGTCAATATGAAATATATGTTATATATTTCTATCAATATGAAATATATGTTATATATTTCTATCAATAATATCTATTCTATTCATAAATCAGTATGCTAAACATGCTATATTAATAAGTCATGCTATCGTATATTTATTATTTAAAAGAACAACGAAAAACTATACACAACACTATTTTTTATTAGATTAGAAGGATATATTTGTACATACACTAAAGAGTAATATTGACAAACAATGTTAGTTAAAACAATACCAGACTTCTCTGTTTTTCTATCAATAATATTATAAAATTTAACCATATGAAAGAGTTGATATCAATAAATATAATTAAATATTTTATATACAATATGCATTTTTTGGAATTATTAAATTTAGTAATATTAGACCATATTAGGCAATATTTTTATTTGGTTTAGTTAACGGTATATATTTGAAATAATTTACGAATATTTAAATTATGTTTTTATTAGTGGGATTTTACTAACTATATGAGTAACTTATATAATATACTTTCCAGATTATTGACATACCGATGTTAAAATGTCAGGATTATATTGTACATATAATTGAATACTACTATTTTACTATCTTAAATTTTGTTGTAAAATAATACTTAAAATGATGTCTACGAAATAGCAAAGGTTTTAAAACAATTTTAGGCATAACTGTAATGAATTATATTTCGTAGATACTTGTGATACGGTAATATAGCTCAAATTTCGATATTTGATTCTAAAATATTTGTTCCTGATTTTTTCAAAATTTATTGAAATACTATGAACTATTTTCGATAATTTACAACGTGATGAATTAAATCTATAAGAGGTTAATAAGTATTCATGTTTTATTTCTCTATGATGTACACATTACATCATTTTGGAAAATGATACCACAATCAATCTGTTAATTTACATGGGATTTGAATGAATTATTTTTCATTGTGTATTTTACTCTATTGCAGATCGCACATTCATAGAATGGCTAATGATAATGGTAAGTTAAACCTACTGATTTTTGTTGCACTTCTGTTAAGTTTAGCTGTAAACTTTAGTTTCTTATATATATATATAAATCTATATACATATTTAGAAACGGAATGTACCTTGAATATTTTGCGGAAGCTGAGGGTACAACTCGCTGTAAATAATGACAAATCTCGATTACGGAAAATTGACCATCTTATCACAGTCCTGGAAAGCCCACTTTATAATCAACTTGTAACAGTTAGCGAATCATTAGATGAACTCTCGGAAATATTGGTAAGTTTTGATTTATCCATGCTTACTATCATTGTAACTATGTACTAAAGCGATATTCTATTTGAGAACAAATTGTAAATATTTAACTCAATTTTAGATTTGGAAATCTTACAAAAATAGACAGTAAATAAAATGAAAATATTATAGATGACAAAAAACTTTAATGTACATTTTTACAATAATAATATTATTAATTTTTATATCATTACACATATTTATTATTATTTTATTATCGTATTTATTTTCGTTTATTTTTCTAAATGTAGTCAAATAAATTTTAATTAATCTGTATATATATTTTGAATTTTTATTAGAGTATTTAAAAAATAAACCTATACAAAGTTTAAGGTTTATTATAATTGTTTTGGTTGTTGTTAAGGAAATTCTAGGTTGATACATTTAAATAAAATAAAATATTATCACAGATAATTTTTTAACAACTTTATTATTTCATTTATGCTTCTTAATTCTATAAAATAAATTATTATCAAAACTAACGAAAGAAGGTTTACTTAAAATAATGATTTTAATATCTTATTTTTAACATGATGTCTTCTATAACTCTAATGAGTTATATTTATTATTTTTAATCATAAATTTTAAATATTTAATTTTCGTCCTATTTATCTGCAATAATCACCTCAATTATGGTTGTATAATTTGTTTTTAAATTCATCATTATCGTAAAATTCATATTTCAACAAAATTGTTGTTGATATATTTTTAGAAACCACGACGATATTCGTTTTAATTATGTCTTCAAGAAGAAATAATTTTTATCATTCATTCTTTCTACGGCCATAACTGTATACGAATCAATAGTTATAAAAACTGCAAGGTTTATGGATGAAGAACGATAATTTTTCCACTTTCTGTCTTTGTGAAGAAATTTTCAGTGAAACTTATTTGTATTTTTATGCAGTATCATATTGAATTAGAATATCGAATTGAAACTGTTCAAGAATAAATAGTAATAATTTACTGAGAATTGGAAATGTAAAAAATACAAAGTATGAGTAGGGATGCATAGATTAAATTGATTATATTTTCAATCAATAATAATAAATATCAAAGTAATGTGAAATATTTTAGATAGCTTAATGATATATCTTATTTTACAGTAAGATTATTTAATTGAGTAAAATTAATATATTTTTGCATGGCTTTTATCTTTCAAAAGTAAATTTATTATATATTTTTATGTAATATAATTGTATAGTTTTATATCCCCAGTTTCAATAATGTTTTTATGAAAATAACACCTTTTGCATTTGGAAATCAAGGTATCTAGCTTTAATTAATGTTTGTCATTGAGTATATTACATAAATATTACTTATGGATTATTTAATACAGATAGCGTGAGCTGATAAAAAAATGATGGACACAAATTGTGTACATTTTATATAAGAAGATGAAATACATTTATCAATTATTTATTCGCAACACCTGTAATTGTAGTGAACAGTTTCGTTTATATACATACATATACTTTAAAAAAATCTAATTTAATTACAGTAGTTTAAAAGTATTATAATTACTGATATATACCTTACATGTATCTCACATATTTGTCGAATTTTATCATTTTATTCACGTGCATTTAATGATTTAAGTTGTTTTACAATTTATAACAAATGTTTATTAGAACTGTAAAAATAAGCAAAACCTTTTAATATTTTACTTGGCCAATATATATACATATATATACATACTTGTATTTCTAATTATTATTACATTTGAATTATATTTTTAGCTAATTTGCTACTTGTGACGTGTTAACTCTTGCATACATTTGCATTAACTTATTAGAGAGATATTTGGTATTGAGACAAAACTGCATTATATTATAAAGAACATTTTTTGCTTTTAATATTCCTCAATTTTATCCGCGCGGGCGTAATTATATAACTTCTAAGATACACAAATTCATTACTTGGGGGAAGGGGATGAAATGACATACGTGAAGGATATATATAAGATGGCAAAACAAATTTTCTCTGAAACTATCTGTCCACTCCACAGGAATTATTATTCCGTCTCAACCGACTCTTCTTTTATATTGATTGTAGTTGAAATGTCGGTTTAATTCCAGCACAAGTTATCCTTCTTGTTATAACTCTTTCTTTCTCTTCTCACATTTATTTTTTGTCCCCAATTCCTTCCCGCCCGCGTCTAGGCAACAGTTTCACTGGAGACCGCCGAGTTTACTTTCGAACCAGATACAGGAGTTCTTCGGCTCAGTGCCAGTGGTCAAGCTAAACGCAATCAGCTCTCTGGTCAATCCAATTTTCATAGTCGCCATCCTCAGGAGACACAGGTGAAACCCTTCTGCCGCCCCTTTATCACCATTCCTTCCTTCTTTTAGGAGAAGAAGAACGAGAGGCGAGCATCTTATTCCTCCCAATCGCTTCTACGTCATTCTAAACTAACTATATGCTATCATCTAGAGAAAACTGCAGCGAGTTCTATAATCATTCTAATTTAACAAAAAGAGACCAACTACTAACCTTAGTGAAGACAGCCAGATTGAAATAACCAATCCTGACTAGTCGTTAATTCTATAGTTTAGCCTATGCCGCTGGCAGGTCTGGTTTCTTTTTAAGCTCGAGTCTGTTAGACCGATAATATACATTACAGATTCTAACCCCTTCTATGGTGAAAGCCGTCAGCTTCCCCTTTTACTTCGAATTAAAGGGGGAATATTTTCGTTTCCAATATGCCGAGAATGGTATTTTTTATTATCGAAAAGTATTATACCTAAATAATATGGCGTGTGTGTGTGCATCTGCAAGTGGCAACCCCACCCATTTCTAAAAATCTTATTCCCACTCAGACCTCCTCCCCTTTTTTAGCATAGCATTGCAGAAAGCGTGCTGTTGTAGTACGTAAATAGTCTTCCATTTAAATTTTCCAGAACTATGTTATCGATCTTGGCAAACGTAGAATTTCAACTCTCCGTAGAGTTTCCTTCCTCCGTACTTGTCTTTTGAAAACCTGCCGTCTTTTCCACCAAAACTCAAAATAGAGTTAGTTAGTTTCATGAAATGGTGTTGGGGATTCATTCGGCGTAAAACTTTTGATTATAAATATGATATTTTTGGGCGTGGCTTTGTTTATTTCGTTTGGAATTTAGACAATTTAACCCTTAAAGTTCACCGATTTTGACAACTGAAAATTGATTATTCTGGATTGCTCATTACGTTATTATTTTTTAATGAATCGCAGACAAATTTACTGAATTATTGTTAAATTGTAAAGCAGTAATTATCTATCGTATGGGTTTTGAACTATATGCTTGGATTTTTTATTTCTTATCTTTCAAAGTTGGTGGTTAAAAAAGAAATGATTCGAATTTATATTGTTACATAAAGGATAATCTACGAACTATCATCGGTGACAAGACATTCGGCCATGGACTATAATCTTGACGATTTTGAGTTTTTGTTAGAAACCTGTTAATCTTTTATAGTATGTCTTCATGATTCCAAAGTTATATAACTTACTATACATCAATTTTTCAATACGCTACTGTAAGATTTGTCTCATGAAAAGTCTTAAAAACCTTAATTGTTTCTCCTAAATCGTCTCTCTTAAAAAATAAGGAAAATGAGCATACATAGATATATATATAGACACATATACATAGACATACCCTTATATTTTGTGACCGATAATGTATACTGTTTAAAATCAATTTATTTTAGAAAAGATATTTTAAGCAAATAGTTTTTCTTGAGCATTTTTGTCACAAGGAAATATCTGTATATAACTGAATAATTAAAACATAATCTAGGTGAATATTTTAATTATACATAAAATATCGATTCGATGAATATTAGACACACGCATAAACAAATCCAGACTTTATTCCTTTATGAGTAGTTTTTATTTATTCAATATTAAAATGTTATATGTACCCTTTCCTTAAAATATTAGGCAAAATTAAGTTAACTGAGGAAGATATCTTCTTGTGTTTATTTGCTTTTTTCTCACAATATCTCCAATTTTGTATATCATAACACAGATATAGATACAGTTATCTATAATTTTAATTACAACAGTCACCTGCAATTATAAGTACAAAATAAAAATGTCTGTTTTTGTTTTTGTTTTCTTACTTATACGTTAGAAAAGATAATAATAAGAAAATTATTAATTCAATATTGGATTTTTAAATCATAACTATTACCAGATTTACTATCTCCATAAAATTCATTCAATAATTCTTACGCTATATTGTGCGTTTCTTTTAAGAATGTTTTAAAAATGTATCGACATATTATGTTGATTCCACTTTTTATTCAGCTTTTATAATATTAGTAAATTAATCAATAGTTTTATTTGTTCTTTGGTCGCTTTTCATTTTTCAAATACATTATTTCAAAATATGACGCGATGATATGTATACTGTATATATTGTATTTCTGAAATCACAGAATTTGGACTTTAATAAAACAATGCACCCTTACAAATTGCTAATTTATGTGAACATCATTTAAACTTGATTTCGATGTCTATTGTCTGTGTATAACTGTCTGCTTTAAATTCAAAGCTTGGTCGTTGACACATAACTTCCGCGTAGTATGTTATATTCTTATGTACACTACATAACATAAACAACATATTTTTAACGTAATAAATAATTTTTATAAATGAAATTCTTGCTTTTGAAACATACGTGCATTTATAATCTTTAAAATCAGCCATTTTTTCTTTTACTCATTGTTAAATAACACGAGTATGACCTAGCAGTTATAGGTATTATAGTATGTGCGGTTGCAAACCTTTAATATATTATAAATAGGTAAGTCTTAGCTTTTTACTATACCATCGTATATTTGGTAATTCGTTTGTGGAGTTTGCTGAATTATTATATTGCTATATTATCTATAGATAGTTTGACTTATCTACATAACGCAGTCAATATATGGACAGGTTAGAAACATTATTTGCGGCTTTTCTGTAAAGCAAAATGTAGTTTTTTTGAAGCGTGCGATATTTTTGGATTCTTCCCGACTCTCCAGGGTGTTAAAGCATCAGAAGTTTTTCTGTTTGCTTTTTCATTTTGCCTCTGTGCCATATTATGCGACGAAAGATTACAACATGATGATTCTTCCCGATTCTCCATGGTGTTAAAGCATCAGAAGTTTTTCTGTTTGCTTTTTCATTTTGCCTCTGTGCCATATTACGCGACGAAGGATTACAACAGGAATGGTATATATATGTATGTATATCGAATTTGCATTAAGTAAGCATTGATTGGAATTGTACAAATCCTCAAGTCACTTGCTTTAAGCATGGCATCCACTTAAAAAAATGTTTTATCGGTTATTTCATTTGAATGAAACAATTATTAGTACTGTGTAGTTTGCTATACAGATCAAACTACTGATGAATTTAACGTAGGTATACAAGGGTTGGTAAATAATTTAGATGTTTTAATTAATTATCAGTTCGTAATTGGGTAACAGTTATACTTATGCTCACGGAGTGGTGAATCAAGAAAAACAATACTGCAGTGTTTACACTATTATAACAGTATAAGATTATTTGACTTTCTGTTTCAAATTTTCAATTTTCAATTTTATTAGACTTAGTATTTAATGTTCTTTAATAAATATACAATTTACTTTCACTATTGAAACCATATTTCACAAAAATATAGAATGTAATTTTTTCGAGTGAGACAAGTAATTCAATAAATACGAGTTTATTACCCATAATTTCTAGTACGAAATTGACTCTTATTTAGTTTATAGAAGATTTAGAAGAATTCCATTTAAGGGTTATACACTGTAAATTCACATTTTTTGTCTGTCTTATTATGTGAATATTAACATAAGTCGTGAAAATTTGTACAAACCAGACGAATGTAATTCTACTTTAATGAATATATTGAATGTAATGTTCTATTACATGGGAGTTGCAGTATTATCTATTCTATTATTAAACATGCATTGCTGGATCTATAAATTAAGTCCGCAAATTGACGTTTAGTTGAATGTACACATGACATTTACTACAACGGACCCTGATAAAGAATCTAGTAAATATCGATCCATGAATCAACTTATCGCCTTAGGTATAAGAGATACGCCTATATCGCCTATATCCCCTAGCAACAACACAATCAATTTCCCCTAATATTAAATACTTAATAATTATGAGGTCGTATGCATATTTAACTGATACATTTGCCTTCGTCTTATTAAATATGAATACAATGAGATATATATCTGTACTCATAACTGTCTAATATCCTCTTGTAGGTATTAATTTGATTTTTTATAAACATACTGAATATTTAGTTGACACTATAGTACACAAACTGTAGAGCATGATGCTTTAATAGCTAGAATAGAATTATCACAATTTAATTATATAAAGATTTTTTTTAAATACTTATGAAGAGGCTCGATACATTTAGATCCATTAAATAAAATTTTCTAATGTATATATCTGAGTCAACATAAAAATATTAGCTTAGAGTAACGTAGCTTCATTATGTAACATATTTAAACGACCTTCTTCAATTATTTATTTATGTTAACCACTATTAGAGCATGTCAATCGAGTATGTATCGAAATTATCGATCCACAATTACAAGGTTTATCCTATTTTTATTTAATCTGCTCTTATCATTACTTTAGAAATTAAGATCGAGGAATTTAGATTCTAAATTTCTAATTCTACTTAAATGTTATAAATAAGATATATGTTATTCTCAAGTTATCCCAATATAATAATTAGAATGAGTTTTAACTTCTGTTCATTTTGTATACATTTCTTTGTAAATTCTTATCAATAGTAAAATTAAGACTTTAAAAATAGTCCCACTAGTATTACTCTACATTATGTTAATAATATGTTATTAATAACCTGAAAATAAACATTATACCAGCGTAAATTTGCATATTTTTGAATATATGTACCTATGTATAAGATTGTGATTTTTTACAGAAATTAGTGGGGTAGCTTCAAGTCTTTAAATTGATAGTAGATACTACATAGATTTTATTTTTTCCCATTTTGAAGTGTATTTCATCTACATAGTATAATATTAATCCGAACTAAACATATATTTTATTTGTTGTATCTTGTGTCACTTTTATTTGATATGCTTTATACCCGTAAAGTGACGTCTAATACTTACAGAAACATTGTAATCCAGTGGATAAACAGGATCATTTTACTTCAAAGTTTCGATCAGAAAATCTTTATACGTTATATACAGCTCCTGCCATTGCAGATCTCACATAAACAGACAAATTTAGCGTGAATGTGTGGTTTTATATTACGTTCATTGAACGATCAAGTTTAATTGGTGCGCGCAGTGATGGAAACATAAATGGGATTTATTTTGTGGAGTCTTACTTATGTATTTCTGGTTTCTCGTATATGTATATCTGTGTGTTCGTGTGATCAATATATCTCTACCATCGTCTGTTCGTGGTTATTGATATTATAATTTCACTTTCCAAACTATTGACGTTAATTTGACTTACTTCACCCTCATCTAATATGTAAACGACAATGTTTATATACTTAATTAGAGATATTAGATAATATGCATATGTATATTAAGTATTTACGTGATATCCTAAAATCATTACGTTTTATCTTTTATGGTCAGCAGCCTAATATGTTAATTGATTGTTTAAATTTCTGCTGACATGTAAGGAGGTTATATATATATACATTTATAAAAGGATATTATTGATTATTTCTCGTTTCTAGAATAATTATGGTCTTTCTTCTTCAAATAAAATAGTCTATATATCTATTCATATACTTATATGATGTAGTTATCTACTCGTATTATACTCAAAGAAGAAATACTACATTTTTACCCGTAAATCATAAATAGAGCGCATACTATCAATACATTTTAAAGTGTTAAAATGAGTAGTCTTATACCCAACAATATAAAGAAATAATGACACAAAAGAGAAAAGAAAGCACCAAGAAAGTTTAAACGGAAATATAACAATTTTAAAGTAAAGTGGAAAATGTCTGGAGGCACGATATTTTTTGGATCTTACCTTACCAAAAATTCCATAATCAAATGTTTAAATATATTTTTAGAATACACAAAATAGGTTATTTCTCTTACAATTAAAGAAATATCTAATTCTTACTTTTGGAAATTAATCACACTAGCGATGCCTTATGTTACTTCTCAAAATATATATTTTGTTCTATTTCACGATATTTTGTATACTTTATAAATTATTATTTACTGCTGTTTATGAATTAAAATTTTTGAGTATAGTCATGACATTGATTGATATTAAATCAAAACCAACAGCCTCGCAAAATTGAAAGCCAAGATCAAAAACTCAGAAAAATATTTGACTATGGTACAGTTTTATATAGGCAAAGAAACTCGCATGAATACGTTATTGTTATTTTCATGAACTAATTAATACGAAATAGTAATAATAATACATTTAATACCATAGCCAGGAATGTTTCTGGAATGTTATTCTCTTATTTTTACGAACTGCCAAGTTTGTATATATCATATATATTGATCTACGTATGATTTTTAATAGCCGGCATTATAACATATATACTTCTTGTAGGCTTTTTATATCAGTCTCATTATATGAATAGCTAAACGAATGTGTCTTCAAAATTATTTTAACATTTTGACTTTAGCTCGTTTCTTGGCGTTTATATTTGGCGATGCAAATTTTTTTCTGTATCATAAGCTCATGTATTATTGATTATTTAATTAATTTACCTTAAATTCTGTAAAATTACGGAGGTGGAGAGATAAGTATTGTCGTATATGAGCAATAACTAATAACTGAAACAAGCTATTGCAATATTTCGTTTAGTTTTATTTATTCACTACAATGCTATATTTCAACTATAAAAAAAACAGATTTTTTAATAGAGTAGACATTTATGTAGCTGATATTTAATCGCCAGCTTTTAACCTGTACGCTACACACCTATATCACATTCGTATCGTTATCAAGCGCGTGTGTGTCTGTCTTGCACTGCCTGTATCTTTTCTATTATGTTATCTCTGACTGATCATGATATTGACTCACTTTTGTCCCCAAACTCCTTACTGCTACTAGAGAGAGAAGAGAGAGAAAGATAGCCGCATCAGTGAGAGTACTATGCATATAATATACTCATGACATTGTACACTGAGATGGATGTCATTTATAAGCATTTTGGCTGTGTAGTGTAGTTAGGAGACATGAAAGATAATACCCGTCATTTACCTAGGTAGTATCGCCCGTGCCAGTACAAACACACACTATATAATATATACATGGAAAATAAAAATGTAACTGTAGAATATCTAGATTATAGTGTATATCATATCGTGACACGGTAATTCGAGCAGTTTCAAGTTTCATATACGCATATTTTATTCCATACCTATATATTCCGTGTATATAATTTAGATATTTTGTTGTATACCCCTGTTTTGCCAATTTATTAAATAACTTATATTTTATATATTTCATTACTTATTGTTAGATATTCGTAAATTTCATTCAAATATATGGAAGCTATTATTAATGTAAATTACAATTTTCACGTAGTAATATTAAAAACCAAATAGCATAGTGTCTCTACTTCCATAGCTGATATGATTGTTTTTTATTACTCAGTTCAATATCGAATTATAATTGATTCAAAAATCCTTATTTGTTGTATATTTTCGTAGTGTCGTTTCATCTCCTGCTATTATTTTATTTCATTTGATTAAATCATATTACATTATCTATCCTAGTATAAACGATCTATAAAAATTTAGTATCTAAGAGTGTCGCTTTACTAAACTCAATTTCATCCATAAAAATATAAAATATGCACCGTACATATTGAACGGATTAAAAAAATTATATTTAAACAATATAAAATTTATTTTTAAAACAATATTTGAAGTATATACACAAATAAAGTATTGTAAAGAAAAATGTTTAAATAACATATTTCATTCATTCATGATTTACGTATCTTCTTATGATAATTCCATTTCCATACCTAATTCCATGTAACAATGAATTATTCTTTTCAGGAATATTATATATGATCATTTATTTTATTATAGATCACCAAAAATGTTTTATTTGGTTTAAAATTTCCAGTTTAATCAAAACATTGATCTCAGGGTACATTGAGAGGGTCATGCTTAACTACTGAGCAAATCTGTGACATAATTTGATTAGCACGTATATATGTACACTGCTTAATTAAATATTTACTTATTATAATTCTTTTTCATCTGTTCATTGCATTCTTGTCTTGAGAAAAGCTGTTAAGTTAGGTTATTATTTTTAGATCCGATTTATGGCTAACCTATATACTGGCTTATATAGGTACTCTCAAATGATATCATAATATGTATATTGCTTTGATTTATCTAATGTATTAGAACGTGCTTCATGATTATTATGTCACCCAGTCAAACAGTCGATTCTATACATATCGATGGTTCTAACAGTCTCTTCTGGAATGCGGTCTAGCACCGCGCCACCTAAATACTGACATCACTCGTGTTTGCTCTGTCAAGCCGCTTGACATAAAGCATGAAGACATATTTTCTGTCAATATACGCCTCCTGATATTCACGCATACCTATGATTTATAACAATGTGCTACAACTTACAGTTCTCATTCTACACAAATAGGCACCAAGTATAAATATACTAAAGACAATTATACCTACGTCGTCTTTAGGATAATAGTCTTCTTTTTTAGTTGTTTATGCTTGTTTATATCTGACTCAGGCCCATTATTTTTAGACATTACAATTACTCTAAAGTATAAATTATTGCTACGTCTAAACTTACATAATTTCTCTCTGGAAAGACACAAGACCCGATAGTTACTGTTTATTTAGTACAACGTTATGAGTGAAAGTCATGTTACAAAATGTTTGTTCGACAAATCTGGTTTCCATCTGTCTTATACCTGCTAGTTTTCTTTCTCGATTCGATCAATGCTATAATGTAGTTTATAAGAAAGCATACTATGTGGATATCGATTTTTTGTATATGCTTTTCAGTAGACTTAGTCAATTTTATTTTATTGTTAAGCGTTGTGATCTTTTTTACAACTAATGTAATTTATCTCTCTCGCATGTAATTGAACCTTACATATAATTACTATTATTAGTATATAACATTTTAACGAATATCTATTATTAACTTGAATAAATTAGGTATGAGCTAGGTCAATATACCATTGGCCAAATTTTTATAATATAAGCCCATTAAGATATATATATATATACTTATTTATAAGTATTAGTAGTAGGGAAGGTAGACCGCGAGAACAAAGACCCCCCTCCGCCCACGCATTTCGAGAACAAAGACCCCTCCCCTGGCAATAAGACTCCATGGCAACAAAATTTTGCGCCAAATTCAAATTTAAAAGTGCGCGGGATTGTGTGGCGCCAAATTCAAATTATTAATTATTTTTATC
>JAYRBW010067918.1:0-51969 GCA_036023295.1 Invenusta paracnida | reverse complement strand
TTTGTGGTTTGAATGAATTTATATATTTTAAAATTGTCTGTAGCTAACCAGCTTTTTGCCATTTTTGGCGATAAAAAAATGTATATTGTACTATGATGTATGATGTTTATGTACTTACAACTTTTTTATATGCAATGAGGCAATTATTACAAACATATACTATTTAATAAACTATTATATCATATATATACATACTTTGTATATTAGTGTAAATACCTACTCTTAAACATATTCTATGTTGGAAGATTACTATATTATATATGCATATCTGTAACAGTATAATTATATGTAAGCGAAATAATAATAAATATAGACTCTATATACACATACAGTATAGATTTAAAATAAATACAGAGATTTCTAAAAATGCAGCCATAAATATATATTATATGTATATAATAGCTTGTGGTACTATAATATATTTGGCTAAACGTATCTTAGTAATAGTTATAGGAAAGATTAACAATCACTTCCAATTATTCATTTTTTGTAAAAAAAAATCTAGTGATATTAAAAATGGAGATATTTATATTTTTCTTTACTCATTTGAAGAGAATATATGTTAACCGAATGACAATGACAGGAATCATGTATTTAATTTATTCATGGTTCGAGACGGTTATGTAAATTCGTTCCATTTGAAAAAATCTATTTTTCTTAAAGTCAATATTTCATATTAAATAGAAGTTTCATTAACTTTCTAATAAAACCATTCACTGAATTCTCGTATGATAATGCAAATTACATTTTCTGGAAACAATTTTGTCTATAAATGAAAATTTAAAAGATATTTGAATAAATATAAATGAGAGTTTTCAATGTATAGTTAGAATTTAGTAATTATAAATTACATGTTCATGAATGTATTTTTAAGTATGTACTTATATTTATACAATTTATTTAGTCCTAACAATTTCCATGAATTAAAATATATTTATTTTATATACTAGTCACATTCATATTTTTAATTAAAATTAAATGATAAAAATATATTCGATGAACCATTAGTAAACATTGAATGTCCAAATATTTCGAAATATGGAACACAAACAAGTTTTTAGACTGATTTGAAAAGTCTGAATAGACCGCCCATTAATTATATTAACTATAAAATATACAATATACAATATATTCTCGTATGTAAATAAATGTTTTTGACAGATTGCTTTAAGTGCATATATGTACCTAGCATACAATATATAAACAAGCTATGTGAATAAACACACTGGCATATATTATGTAAGTATATTTTATGAATTACTGTGTATATGGCCCACTCTAAACTTATTATCTGACGGAGGTTAATTGGATAGCTACTACAGTTTCAGTCGCGATTTCAAGCGCAGGTCTAATACAATTATCCATTCTTAGATTGACAACTATATATATACATTTATAGTCTATATTCATGTTTGTATGTGTGTCTGCATAGGGAGCTTGAATTTTGCGATTTTTACATCAAGAAAATACAAATTATAATTGGAGGTAAAAAAACCTCTTCTGCGTATATGAATTTTTCTGTGATCGCAGCAATAGGTATATGTAGATAAATGGGATTTCATCTTTTTTTGACAGATATGTATATCTCAAATAATTCTGTCACTGGCGTCCGTTATAAATACCTGTCTATTGGTTCTTATAATAAGTCGCTAACTTAAGAGAGATATAATGTCATTATATGGTGTAAGGGTCGAACTTTAAAATTATGTTATCAATGTAATTTATAATATCTACGCGCATACTGGCCTTAAATGTTAGATATACAATAAGTTCATGAAAACAGTGTAATACTTTCCTAATCGTTATATTCTGACATTTAATTGATGATATATGTAGTATATATATACATATACACATGAATACATCTATGTCATCATGCCAAGAATATGATCAGGATATTTTTATGTAACGGGAATTGGCATGTTATGAATCATACAAATTTCCATACTTTATGTTTTAAATTCAGATCTATAGTATTAATATTTTTTAATAAAATCCATTTTAAAATCTTGTTTTAAATTGTCGTATACATTTTTGATCATATAGCATTCATGGAAATGAATCGTTACACAGTTATTATATTTTTAAGATACAATGTGATACATGGATATGTTGTATGATTATTTTTATGAATATTATATGTTAAATAATACGAACTTTTACTCCGATTCCATTCTAAATCATATTGGATTAGACAGTTTTGAAAAATATGTGTTTATAAATCATTTGATTGCCTGCTTCAATAGGCATACTCAATATTTTAATGAATCCACAGAATTTCTAGAGTTAGTACAATTTTACAGTTATATGGTCGTACAATTTTTTCAATATACATTACAGTGGATTGTAAGATATTATTATTTTTTAACTCTTGCAAGGAAAATTGACTTTTGACTTGAATTATTGACTTTCGTATTGCGTTCTGTTAACTAAGCGTATTTAGAGGGCGTAATAAAAAACGTATTGCTTTCTGTATTAATTGCACGCTCACAGTCTTTATTCTAGTATTATACGATTCAATATACCTCTGTACTCATCTGAGGTTTGTTCCTGTACTTCCTATCAGCCATATACCTATAAATTATACAAAATAGAACTCTAAATACATTTATACTTAATCTACATATGTAGTATAACATAGGTAATTAAAATGTTTAACCGCAAGATATCCTTTGCCTATATTATAACATTATTTACAATGTGATTTTCATTCTTCTTAGGATGTTTCATACGTAGACATCAGTAGACATCAGTAGACATCTTTGTGTGTATAAATGTTTGTTATTGTACTTTTATAATTAAATTTGAACATTTTTTAGGGTTTTTAAACAAATTTACGAGACTACGAGGATTACATATTACTCTTAATAAAAGTTAATAATAGAAACATAATAGACTATTAACTTAATAATATTAAACTATAACATATTAAATTTATAGTGAAAAATATGCTTTTGAAAATATTTTCTGAATGTTTTGTCATTCAAAAGTAATTCTAATAAGTAGATTATCCCGTTAGAGAAACTTTAATTCTATATTTTTACGAGCTTTAATAATATAAAATCAAATTTTTATCTTTATTTTTATTTATATTTCATAAGAACAATTTTCAAAAGAATCAATTTTTTATTGAAATGGATATGTTAAATTGTGTTATTTTATAATTAATACTCATAAGATTAAATGTTGTATCTTACTTACATTTCAAACGGGAACAATTCAAATAGATTGCATATAGTTATATATCTATTATTTTATAATTGTTCTTTTTTGGGTGCTTTTTATTGTGATTTTAAATATCTAAAAAGGATATATGCATTTCTTTAATTTAATATCGTAAATGATTTTAATGGAACTTATTATTAAAATCTTATTTTGCAAATATCACTGAAACAATCAAAATGTAGAAAACGCGTTAATTTTTAAAATTAATTATCCCTTAGTTTTTATCTAAGTTATGCACTATGATAAATCTAATGACATCCTAGAAATAGCTATGATATTTTGAAGTAGCTGGTCGAGCCATTAGACGAGACTATACTTATAAATAGCTTTATAACGAGCCTATAGAATGTTACTCTGTCTATATAATGATTGTATACGTTTCTCGGGTAAACATAATTTATTAGAAAGTATCCTTTAAATGCTCATGGAAACAAATTTTCTCTAAAAACATAATCACATAACTATTGCACGGATAATATTTTTATTAATTTATTCTATAAATAGAAATTATATTACAAAATGAGCACAAAGCGAATATATATAAATACACAACAATAAAACATTTGTCACGAATGTACATACAATCTCTATTGATTAATCCTCATAAATAATTATATAGATTCGAAATGTCATGTCAGCATAACTATATATAATATAAGTGAATTCAGTAATTAAATCAAATTATAAACGCTAATGTCTTTTGCGACTTTGTCCCTATATGTAGTAATAGAGTCATCAGCCTTGAATAAAATTCACATTGCAACAATATATGTGCAATATGTACCCCAGTGTACCAGTTAGTCGAATACATAATATATCTAAACTAGTTAGCTGTACGAGGTCGTAGGCCGAAAGTTCGATTAACGCGCTGAAAGTTAGTGTTCTTATAAGTAGTATTCTAAACATTTCTTTTAATGAATGCACAAACTACTACAAATTTTGATATTATTGATAGATATAATAATACTAAATTAAAAATCGAATTAAGAGTACAAAGATTAAAAAAAAGTAATTTTATTTGCATATAACTTATTAATATCGATCTATTTTAGTATTAAAGATGTTATGGTAGTATTTACTGTATTTTTAAAAGTAGTTTTTATTTATTTATTACATAAACAGTGTCCTCTATCAATACATTAGGCGTATGCCTACTAGATATTAATATGCTAGTATATATAATAATAATAGTAATTAATAATAATAAGTAATAATAAGTAATAATAGTAAGTAATAATAAGTAATAATAAGTAATAATAATAATAATAATAGTATATGCTAATATATATTAAAAATGACAGCTCAAATTCGACTTCCATCACATCACAGGGTCAGTGGGAATTTGCTTACTACTTTCTACATAATATGTTACATAAATAAATGCACAGATATACGATCTTAGCTAAAATTTAAAAGTCAGACACATTAAAGACAATTCATTTTATTTCTCCCCGAAATCTAAATCCATCTTCTAGGTACTATATCGATATGATCTCAGTTATGGATTTTAAAAAAATTCGCTGTGTTGTTCAAACTTCTACCTTACATAATTGTACATAAATTGTGTATTTTCTAGATATTTAAAACGTTGACGTAAATATAAGAGAAGATATTCACTTATTAGATCTTAATTAATCTGCACTGGACAGCACAGATTACAAGTTTATAGTATATAAGGTTAAATGGTTTTAGACTTTCTGTTGCATAATCGGGATTGCTAATTCACTAAAAACTACTCACTTTTCTAGTCTTATATCTGTTTTAAATATATTTATAATTATGTTATGACATTACTATCCACTATTTTCAATAAGAAAAGTTTATATAAAAAACTAACATGAGAACCTAACATTATAAATGATTGTTAGAATTTTAAAATGTTGCCGTTTAAATTGTTCATGATAGAAAAAGAATTATGAAATTCTCTATCCTATAAAGTGTAATAATCCGCTGTTATTTCCGTTATTTTAATGCAAACATCAGTTTTAAATTATGCCTATATACTGACTTATGATGTTCATTTGAACTACACAGAGATAAATTCAAGGTTTGATCGAATTATTTTCAAAGGAATTGGCATAATATACACAATTTAGTAAGTTAACTTTATTTGATAGTATTAAACTTCTACAGAATGAAAGTCAAGAATTACATTAATGTAACTTCCACGAGAATGAAATGAAATTAGTCTGTCGTATTTTGTAACTATAATAAATCAATATTATCTATTTTATAATGGATGTTGCTGTAAAAAAAGAATATTTAAAGATCTATTATGTGCGCTTGACACCTCTACATTATACGCTGTTATATAGTTTACATTTACATATTTTATTTTGAATTCATACAACTATGCAAAAACATTAGCTTTCAATAATATATCATTTTACTATTTGTACCGCGTATATTAAATAAATATGACTTCGTTAAATGGGTACACCTAAGTAGACAAAAGGAATATTTAAATACCTTCATCCCGCGCTCTTTCATCATGACCGGCTTTTTATGGGCTATTTATTATTTATATTTGTAATGTAAGAGCCAAAGTACAATTACTATCAATAAAAGGATAATTCATGCGGACCTCAGGAAAAACTATTGTGCAAGTGGAATAGATAGTTTAAAATATGATTTGATTAAAATTGTTTCTTATGTATATTTTCAATTATTTAATTATTATAAAATTGTAAAATATGCCGGCTTAATTTAAAGCTTTTTGATGTATTCACTTCATTAACAATATATACATATGTTTATTTGAAATGTGATTAATTTAGGAAAACATTGTGTAATATTAAGTAACTAAATCATTGTAAACTAGTAATATTCTCATTTGGAATAATATTACTTAAAAATATGTTCTTTAAATATTTTACTTTAAAGTGTCAAAAAATGTTTTTTTGATAATTGCTTTATGATGTTAACCTTTAATACACTTTTCAATGTATTAATGACTTTCAGAATTTTTAATATTTTGTATAAATTTATCGTGTTATAGATAGATAACACTGTAAACTTCTTATGAAATAACAAATTTTAAAATATATTTTAAAAAACCCGGTACAATGAATACTTTATTATATAAATATATGATTTATATTCTTATATAGTTAATTAATAGATAAAGTAATATTTCTCAATTTAAGCATCATATTATACATATTCGTGATTTACATTTTTGTCATGTAAATTTAATCTTATTTTACTGGTCTTATTCGACTTATATGGGCATTTCACGCACAAAATTAAAAAAAAACTTTTTATAGATTATGCTAAAACCTAAGGAAGCCAAACCACCCATACCTTCATAATACATACATATATGCCCGTGGGGATAGAATTTGGTATAACTTGAAATAAACATGAGATGCTTCTGAAGTCTATACATAGGATATATATATATATATTTATAGATTTCTATTAAGGGAATTTGAAATTAGATATACAGTAAATCAATGAAGTTTGTGACGTGACGTGAATTCTTATTGAGTCTTATTTTAACTATTTCAACAAATAATCAGAATGTGCACGTTTTTGTAGATATAAATATTTACATATATATAGGTACATTGTTTTATATGCTTAAATTCCACTCACCAATTTCAACTAATATTATTAATGCTACTTTTATTTGCGTAGTGTTATCTATGCGTGCGTATAGAAATATATCTTCAAAATACAAATCAACAGTTAAAAGTTTATGAATAATTTATATGCTCTACTCTTTAAAAGAAAATTTTATTTGTATAGTTAGGTAATTCAAAAAGTGTATAATTCTGTATGATTCCAAGAATTTTTGTTTGGTGCAATAGTATCACAAAATAAATACTATTGACAATTAGGTATAAATAGTATTTTTTTATATATGTATTCTACATGTATATTCATTTAAGTTATTAAATATACATACAATGTAAGTTTCTTAAAACTAATCATTTCATGTGTTATATTCATGAAAGTCACTTTGAAATTAGCATTAGACATATTATGTATTTAATGCAGATTTGGTTAATGACTGATGTTATTCGGTGTAGTGAATTCCAGAAAACTTCCCACCTTGGAGTTTGCTTGGAGTAGGGAATACTCATGTTTGTATACTCTATGCTTTACACGTCATAGATATATATTCCTTCATTTCAAGTAAGAAATATTATTCATTACACAGCCAGCAGAAACTCGCGGTTCTTATACTTTCAACACAGACGAAAAAACTGGCGTTTATGAATACAAGTCTTATTCTATTTCTTATGTGTTGATATGTATAATTCGGTTTTTTATATAATATGCTGATTTTATTACATCTCTCTCGTTTTAAGCTTTGAAACAATGAAATATATTAGTAGGCTAACAACTTCGAAGCCCATATCAATGCCCCTATTACTTATTTTTCCACAGTCTTCACTCTTTTTAGCACCACTTTTAAGTCTATAAACATATTTTAAATAAGACGACACATTCAAGTATTTTTATACAGTCAGTAGTCGAGTTGCATTTGGGTATATTTAATGTTTTTCATTTCTAACTTTCTGATTTGATTGATTGATTGTTACAACTTTTACGTTTTTACTAGAAGGGAAAGCGAGCGACTAGAAAATGTATAGTGTCTGTAATCCCTGTTCTGCTTACCTGCCTATAAAATCTTTGAGAAATTGACGGATACACGAAATCAATTAACAATGCTTCGCTGAAACCAGAAATACGCCCTCTAAGATGATGCTGTATAATAGTTTTTGAAATATATCTTTTTATTATATAAATCACTAAAATACTTAGTCCTTACTTTAATTATAATACCTTAATCAAATTAGAATATATTTTAATAAACACCAAGCTAGATAAAATGAATATTTGTACCTATACTTTAATAGCTTTACTAGTCTAATGCAAAGTATATAACGTAATAGAAAAGAGAATATATATTTTAACACATTCTCCAAAGAATATATAATATGATCGAAAATATCCGAATTTTTAAAATCACTATCGATAATTAAACATTTGTATGCTTCCTTGTGGGGAGAATTTCCTTCTTCCTTTGGCAAGATTATTCTTATTACAAGGTTGAAAGTTTCTTAAAAAAGTCATTTGTGCACTTGAGTAAGTCTAAAACATTAAATTAGTTGTTGATTATTATTTGTACTTAGCGGCTGTATATAGATCTGATATTTGAATAATTCTTTAGTGTGTATATAAGTACAGTGTAACTTTTGAGTTAAGCTTTTACTTATTTTCTTAGATGTGAAATCAAATATATTAACATATCTAGATATGTAAATCAGTTTTTCATATATATATGCAAATATGGAAATTGTGTTAAAATTATGTGCTTTTGCTTTGTCGACAATATCATCGACCTTTTTGGTGGACATAAATAAAACTGATATTGATCAATATAATATTTTCCTCACAAATATCAACATTTCTTGTTTTTATGTACACAATTAACTTTTGTGACAATACAAATTTAGTTGTAATATTTAAATATAATTCTGGATATTACATGGATTATTATTTATAGCAATAAAGGTTATATTCGATAATCTTCAAATATAAAATAAAATAAAGTTATTTGTAAATAATTTAATGATCTATTGTTTATATATTGCACAAAGTACTATGCTCCATTATCTTCGTTAGATAGAATTCTTTTATTTTCACAACGATATCGGTTTTTTTATTATTGCATTACGATGTTAAAACTTACTTAAATTGTCAAATAGCGTTTACAAAATTAATTCATTAGCTGAGTTGTGATGTTTTAAAATTGATGAATTTATATAAATATATACGCATATGCGCTGTGGCATATTATTTCAATCCTATAAACCAATTTAAATGTATATCTTTCACTATAATTCCGGCTACTTTATCTTTTAAACAAAACCTCATACACACTCATATTTTCTATTTCAATGACTTTAGCTAATTATAGGGAAGTAGAATTTAATGTGGATGTTAGAATATTATTAATCGATTGAAGATTATTATCATAGCTCGGTTATTTTTGGACTTTAATGTTTACAATATTAACAATATTATACCTTCTCTTACAGTGAAAATGGGTTAGACGCAGTATAACATCTCTATAAAGCGCAAATAGCACTGTAACTGTTTACGGAAATAGATTTTTACGTCACTGGTAATACTTAAGTTCTCATAAAATAAATTATTTAAGATGAAGATCGTAGTGGCGGCTTATCCGTGTGTAGTAGCACGAATCAATAAGAAGTTTATTTATAAATAGCGCTATGATTAAGTTATTATTGATCACCTTGATATTTTAATGCAGCTTATTTATTTTTTAAGTTTTAGGCTATTCGTTATTTTAAAATATACAGCTATTATCAAAAATAAGTTTCTGTCTTAAAGATTATAATCTATATTTCTTTTCAATAATAGTGGAGGAAAAAATAAGAGTATATATATATATATATATGCAATATGTCTAATTTCCATTTCTTCTATCTTTAAGCTCAAGAAAAAATATGTTTCAACATATACAGAAAACTAGAAGATATTAAAGGTTGAGTATTAAAGGTTGTATTGTAGGATAATCTGTTTACTTTTTATACCGAAATTAAAGTACAAAATATGAAATATAATATATCGAACATTTTATTGCTTTCCTACTAGTCTGCTATTATTAACAATTATATTTTATGACAAACAACAACACAATTTAGGTATTCAAAAATATTTAAAGGCTTCATAAAGTTTTAATATGTTTTAACTTTAAAATCAAATCATTGTTATTGATTGATTATCAAAGTCTACATATGTACATATGACTGGAAACTAAAAAGGCACCACGTTGAACTTCACATTATTAGAAAATGTTTAGTAACTAAACTAGAAATGGGACAGCTATCTTTTTAACATGCGTGAATGAACGTACAAAAACTATAGTACGACCTATTTTATTTGAAAATGTTCTCTTAAAAAGCAATTGTTAATTGGAAATTTTTATATGAAACATATATAATTTTGTATACAGTTTCTAACAACTATATAAATAAAATGCGGGAACTACTTTGTCAAACATGAATGTGTCTCTATAACCCTACTTTTTTAATGGCAGCGATTAAAAATCCAGATTAGATATTTTATATTTTTTGTTTTTAAATCATCCTCCTTGTTTTGTTTTAAGTGTTTCTATTTTTATGTAGATTTTATATGGAACGTTTATTTTGTTAATTTTAAACATTATTTTTATATATTTGATTGTTATACATACTAGACTAATATCTCCAAAATATTTATCTTGAAATAATACTAGTCTCGTAGTGTATAGCCTTATATTGTTACAGATAGTAGAATGTTCCACTTTCTTCTTCTTAAGCTTATAAGTTGGATATCAAAGATACCTCTACAAGCACCAGAACCTTAACTTTTAGAAGGTGCCTACAGTATACATAGCTGTCTTATACACGGAGTAAAACTGTTGCAAATTTTTACTCCAAATTGGAAAAGCAGAGATAAGATAACAAGTCATCCATTCTTCGACTACAAGAGACTTTCTCCGTAGGTATAGACCCCCTTCTACATCATATAAAAGCGGACAAGAAAATGAAAATGCGATCAAGAATCTTTGATCAAGATGACACCGGGTTTTATCATTTGTCGTGTGTCCATCAGTTCAGACAGGGAAGTAATTTGAGAATCTATAGTGAGGACGACCTAGGGTCTCAGCTACGTTACTCTGTGCTTCTGGAAGAAGAAATTACCGAAAGCGTTGTCTATCTTTGGATATATATGTAGATACGTAAAAGACATGCTTTACGATGTGTATTTGATTAAAGGAATATTGAACGCGCATGAGGGAAATACGCTCACTTGAGATAAAGTTTTAGTATTTAATTGTAACTTATAAAAGTAGTGTTTGGTTATTTAATATATAAATGCAAACATAGTGTAAAACACACTGAGCTTTCCGTAAGAATATTTTAAAATATTCGTAAAATATATTAAACACTTCGCTGCTTAGAATATTTTCTACCTTTTTTTATAAAACTCATAAACATTTGTAAAAAAGAAATAATGCACACAATTTTAAATTTCTATCATTTCTAAACGTAACTCCTTATAAGGCAGGTATCTAATGCTAAATATAGAATTCGTTATCAATTTAAAACACAAAACAATTTTTTTTCATTCAAATTAAATATTTTTTTGTTCAAATTTATTCATTTATTACCTTAAGAATAAATGTAATTCACAATAAATTGAAACATTTTTTCAATTTTCATAAAAATATAAAAAGTATGCCTCAGAAAATAATATAGATTATGTTATATAAACTATTATTAATAATCTATATTGTATACATTAAATAATTTGCTTTTATCTATAAATTAAGCTTTAGATATTTTATTGTTTTTTATTCAATAGTTTTGTTTCTATATTGATAAAATATATTCAATTTAGACATTTAGTTATACATGATAATTTATGTTGTTATTGTTAGAGTATAAAACTTTATATGTAATATGTCCTTCAATAATTAATTCATTGCTTGAAAAAGTATAATTCTACTCGGTCAAAAACTTTACTACTTAATATGATTCTAGACCAAATAGTGTTTAGATTAAATTTACTGATTTTTTTATTTGATTTGTTAACTAGGCTAATACAAATTGTTTTAATATGCAACCTACGTTTTTGAATTCACGCATCTTATGGCAATCAAACTTTGTCAAATGTCAATCAAATAATATATTGAATGATGATTTAAAGTATTACGAGGCTGAAAAATAATATTGTTCCAGCAAAATGAGTTCACTCGATCGGAGGGCAAAAATCGCACTATTTCAGTTGTGGACGATGAATAAAAAAGCAAATGTAGTGAACTAAGTTATTGAATTAGTTTATATTCATATATCTATTTAAATTAAACTTTATTTAATAGAACAGCGAGTATAGTGGTAATCACCCTATTTGGATTATGTCAATAAGGAAATTATTATATCAATTACATAAACAAATTTTTGAAAAATAAAATAAAATTTTTTAAAGTATATAAATAAAATATATATTAAAAGCTATATATATTATTATTATTATATTTTACTATATATATTATACAATGCAATATACAAAGCAAATTTCTTCCTAAAATATTTCATTTTCTGTTGACTTAATTAAATTCTAATTATTTTGCCATCTGTGTATATAGAAGTAACTCCATTATAGGCATCGGTATATTGCAAAAAATTCGCACTATAATAGTTTACTATCACATTAAAATAACACAAATTTTTGTTCTAGTGTACCAATTTTCATTTTTTTTACTTAATTAGAAAACCTTCCTTAGTATAACAATAAATTTTACAGTAGATTACAATATTATTTCAAAATTCTTTTCATACTAAGTTACATCATGGACATATGGACATATTTTAGATATATTTAATGTTTAATATAAAATTAAATTAAATTGCATTTCTCCTACTTTTTACCTTTTGCATATATGTAATTAAAATGGTTTTGCAAATAAAATGGTCTACTTTGTATCATTGAAATCATGTATCTTATTATACAGACTGATTAGAAAAGCAATTACGATCTTTGAATGCTGTAAACGACAGGACATTTTATAATTACTAAGTTTTGTATGAGTTTTCACTTGGAAACGTCATACATGTTTGCATTTAAAGCGAAGTATATTTAGTGTCGAATTTAGTAGGCTATTTTTGTGTTAAACTTTTTTTATGTAACTTCAAATATGTCGGAATTTTATACATTTAATCATTTTATTTTATTTTATATAAATAATTTGCTAAAGGGACTACTGCACTTCTTACAAAATCAGTTATATGAAACATAAATAAATGAAACTATTCAATTATAATTTTATATTAGTCGGAAGCGCTAGTTGTATAAAATAGATAAAAATGCAATAACTACACTATTTGCTAATCACATAAACTTAACTAAAATTGTCTTTCAATCTACTGAATAGTACTTCCAGCCCAATGTTAATGCTGTACATAGTATACTAAGACAATCCGCTAAATATATATACATAGATATGTGTCAACATTGTTGATTGTCGGAAATACCCGCAAGTGAATTGAATAAGACTTACAACTATATTGGATTAATGTTAGTGCCCCACTAGTGGTCGGAGAATTTTTCCGGTCAATTGGTTACTTTTGAAATGATTCCTCCTCATTTGGTGTAAGGATTTTCCTTCTTCGAGGTTTACGCCCCAACTACACCAACGACTCTTACTGTGAGAGTAACAACCCAAAACTGTTGTTTAGTAAATGAGTGGTATCTTTAAATAGTAAATCGTGTTCAGTAAGCAGTTGGTATTCTTTCTGTCATCTGCCAAGTTTCATTTTAAAATGCTTTGAGTATCTGCGACTCGATAATTGTCGATCACTTATAAAGAAAATTTAATTAATTAAGTTTGTTATATTATATAATCATTATAAAAGAAAACATATAAATTAATTTGATAGTTTCTAATTAATTACTAACTATAGCTACGAAATTACCAGCACTAGAAAGTGTTGGACAACGATGCTTCAATCTTTTTAGATTTCCTGAGCATCCTATACTCCTGTACTATTGTAAAACACAATAGTAGGTACTGCAAATTCATTGCATATAAAGCTTACAAAGGGACATATTGTGGGTATTAATAGCTACCTATAAATTATTCTATGATTACATTCTAAAGGCAAAAATTATATTTAATCATGTAAATAGCAATTATGCATTCCTATTTTACGCGACTGTTTCAACGACATAATAAACTTATTAGATTAGCCGGCAAATGTCATGTACAGAGTGTCTTGCGCAACCTTTATTGTTCTCTCTACAAATTTAATTATAAATCAGTGGATTGATATCCATGAAGCTATTGAGTGAACATGATAATTTTAGTTTACCCAGCGATAACTGTAATATTAAAAATGTTAAAACTTTACTAAAACACATTATTAAACCTACACGCTAAAACCGAAAAAGAAATTGAAAAAGTCCAGCGCCGTCATGATATACCCATGTCATTTAATTGATACCAAATTCAGTCTTATAGAAAATTTGAGCTCCAAAATTGGGCTTAAGGCAGCTAACATACATATATATATATTGCACTATTTTATGCGTAGATATGACCTTTCGGTCTATCTATATTAATCAAATGAAAACAATGTATTATAGATATAGAATATATCAAAAGTTTAATATGAAAAATCTCCTGACATTCATTCTTTTACAAAAATGGATGCGTATATTGAAGAAAGAGAAATTTTATCAAGATTAATATTTCCGTATTATCTTTTGGAGGCGCATTTTTTCAAACATAAAAAACTGATCCACCTTGATTATTTTAATCAGAACGAGATTTCACAACAGTGTATCTGTCAAATTAACCTCCTATCAAAGACAGATTTCCCTATAATGTTCTGCCGAGAAATACATATATTTTTCTCCCACCACAATGCCAAAACAAATTGATTTCGTTTCACATAATCGTAATAATCCTCTTTCCATGTATGTATTTGGAATTGTTTAAGAGAATGCTCTCTCTTCAAACAAAAGGATTAAAATCTTTCCTATCTCGTCATAGACATAACTTGTGTCCAGTTCTCAAGCATATTACATTACACGAATTTATAAATAATTCTATACCATTTAACTACCCAAAATATATTTTCCTATATATTGAGAAAGAGAGAGAGAAAAATGAGAAAATCTTCGTCTTTAAAAGAAACCGCAAAAATCGAAGGGGCTGCTGCGGTAATAATGTTTGTGTGATGTTAAATTCAAATGGAAGAGGATATTGTTTCATACGTTTTATTTTTGTTTCTCTTATTGCGCTTGCGTTGCTAAAGTCTTTTTTAATGTTTTAAATCGCTAATCACAATGGCGATCTCTTTATAGACTGCCCTGGGGAACTAACTTAATTGGCGGAATTAATCTAACATCCGGGGAACAAAACAAAAAAAAACAATTTTGAAATTTTCTCTATGGCAACTCTTTTTTTAAATACTATTCTAATCTGACTAACTTTAAAAAAGAAAGATATAGATTAATCGGATATTGTTTTATTTATGGTATATAAGTAAAAAGAAACGTGTGTAGGAGAAACGGATGTTGTATCTATATCCAATAAAATTAATTCAGGATTTCAAGTTAAATGACTTTGCTACACAAGCTTATTGATAAATATACTAGCATATTTGTTTTAATTAAAGATATATTTAGCTATTTTTATGTTTTCTGTATTTGCCTGTTTTGTCAATCGGTAATTTTTAAAGATACATTTCGGTAACGTATTTTTTATTTTTTTATCGGATGAAAGAGACTATAGTTTCAAGAGGAGATTGATTATATTATGGTATTCCTTTAAATACGATGGCATCGAAACTTCTTTTCGTCTATCATATAAAGCTTTACCTTTTGTAAATGATGGCTTATTCGATATCTCTCTCGGGTGTAGTAAACATAGCGCCTGTAGTTTGTCGCGCTGAACAATGAAGTTTATTAATAAAATGAATATTTTAGTTTTAATTACGATTTTTGTTAGAGGGGACGTAAATTTTCTCTTGACATGCAGAAACAGGCAGCTTTTGATATCAGACTCCCATTAAACTATGCCCTTGATCGATCATTCCATGAATAATAAGCCAACCTTTCTATTCAAATAGGCAGGTAATGATAACAAAAGCTAATAAGATATTTTAGTTTATTTTATTAAAAAACATACCATATTGTATACTTTTATTCCGCCATTATAGTAAATTTGAATTATTACAATATACTTTTTAATCGATTTGCTGGTATTTTAAATAGTTTTATAATTCGTAGTTGATTATAGTCTTAAATAATAAATTATTTTTTATTTTTCAAAATATCTTGTTTTATATTTGTAGAACTTTTAAAAACTTCATTTTTTGTATTTTAAAATTGTTGTTTATTTTAAACAATTTACTTGCGATAATTTACTTACTTGAAAGTTTGTATTTAACTATGTTAGCTACATTTAGTTTTGTTAATAATCTACTCAATTATTCTAAAATGCGTACAACGCAAAGTGAAAGAAAATGTTTGATATTGTTTTATGTAGTTTTTTCTCAATAAATTTTACAATAATTCTAAGGCTTTAACTCAGATTTATATTTTTAATAACCTACTAATTTGTTGTTGCGTGTCTTTTCAGGGGCAGAGGGTTTTCAATAGAATAAAAGATTTAAAAACTCTTTTCACGCTAACTGATTTATTGCTATAGAGATCAAGCATTTTTTCTCAAAGTGCCGAAAGTGGGCGGTTTAGAATAAAAACTATAACGATTGAACTATTTTTCCAACATTGTTTTCACTGAAATTTTTAAATAAATTTCTAGAAATCCTAGTTTTTCATTCATAAAATAAAGCGGAGAATTATAGATATTATTCTATTTTTGTATTTATAGTATTAAAATAGATGTTATTATGTTCCGTATGCTTGAATATATTTTTCATTAAAATGTTATTAACATGTGAAAAGTATAAACTAAATTAAATTATAATCTATGTAGTAAATTAACAATTTATTACATTAATAAAATAATTAGATATCATGTTTTGACTTTATCTTATATAGATATATAATAATATCCAAGTAATTATTAAGTAATTAAACTGTGTCTACGTTTATTCAAATTATTGTGTTATTTTTGCTTAATTTGAATTATACTTTTAACACTGTTTAGGTGTTTACTTTTAGTAATCCAATTATAATCTTTCTCTATTAAATAAATTGTTTTTTATACCTTATACTTTATAATTTTGAACTTGATAAATGGTTTATATGTTCGAACATAATTTTAATGCATAAATGTTTCAATACAAGTTTTTAAATCTTCAAAATAAAATTCACTTAAACTGTACTATCTAAAAAGGTAATTTATTGTTTTCATGACTATAATGGAGAATTTTATAAGATAATGTGACTTTTTCCTACTTTATTAAAATAAAATATTTTTAAATTTAACGATCTTTCTTTGTTTATTTAAAAATATTTTGTCATCAAAATAATTTACTTTACTTTTTCATTAGACCAACAATGTTTAAACTCATGTGCATATTTTCGAGTTGGTCATATATTCATATTTAACATTCATATTCACATACTCAAGAACGCGTATACAATTTTCTATAAAAATATAATTTAGAAAAAAAACGAAGTAAACCCCTGAGTAGCCCAAGAGAACAATGGACTGGGTAGGATAATCCTCGGGATTTCCCAGATAGATCTTCCAAACAAGCCCCCCTTTCCCGTCTCTTTGCTTCTTTGGGTCATTCATTCCATCAGTAGTGGAGTTGGGTGGTATGTGATGATCCAGATGAGAGAAAGCTAAAGCACAAGGCTTTCTATATACAATCCTGGTTTCATAATTACCGTGATAGCCTCCTCGTATAAAAGAAGAAAAGGTTAGGAGATAGGGAGTGATTGAATTTGAGGAGCGAGGAACAAAGGAGCAGTAATACGACCAGTCATGCGGACATCCAAATCCGGACATCTCGGAATAGTAAGAGAAAAAGCCTTCATCCCCCTCCCACCCTCTGTAATACCTGCAGACTCAAGGCCTACATACTACCTTGCATTGCATTACATTTCCAACTATATATTCATTTAGTCTACTATACCTCCTGGAGGCTGATGATAGTTAGCTTAGAAGTAGGTACGATACGATGCGATAGATGTTGTAAACTTGCATTGTGAGTATTTGGTTCTTTATTATACATACTTGATAAGAAAGAAGACAACAGAAGAAAATGTCCGCGACCCTTAGTTGACTTTACCTAGAAATTTCTTGTCTCAAACTGACCAGTATAATGGGTTCAAATTGTTAAAAACTAAATCCTAGATACTGTGATTCTTCAAGTATTTTTTATCGATTTTTTGTCCACAGGGGGTGGACAATGCTTATAATTCTTCAAATTTTAGGATATACGTACATAGAATCTAATTATGATATACAATTATGTTTCAACTCTGTAATCTAAAATACTTGTACCCTCTTCTTTCAGAAAATAAATTTGGTGGTCGTAAAGATAACTCTTTGTTATCTATTAAACAGATTCTCATTCAAAAACTATATAATTTTTAAACATGTTTTTGATTAAATACACTATTCCTTGTGGTATAGTCAACGGTTTTTAGCAAGTTAATGTAGTCCTCTTCTATTCCTTGGTAATCCTCGATCTTTGCGTGATGAAATATTAAAAGTTCTTCCTTAAAAAAGTATTTCTGAATTAGAAAAAAATTGTATCCCTTTCATCACGCCCCTTATTTTCACTTTGAAATTCTTATGTACAATTACTGCGTCCATAATAATAAATACAACTAAATTCTCGAAATTAAAGCTATAGCTATATCTTAACGCAATTTTTCTGTATATTATTACAATACTAATCATTTGTTTTCGTTAGTAGGGTTTTAAATTATATTCATTCATCTTTAAATAACAGAAAGAAAATAGACATTGCATGTTATAAAATTTCGTTTTTAAATAAAAGTTCTTGTGTAACAAACCTTTGGAGCGTTGTATATCTTTCTTAATAATTTATAGCATGCTAAATCTTCCTTATAACATGTTAAACCTTCCATATATTTTATTAAAACATTAAGCAAACTTAAACACAAACATTATATGTGTAACTGTATAACGCTTGCCTATATTCAAGTTAACCGGAAAGAGCTTTAATTTTTTATTTAATTATATTCAGTTAAGTTTTTTATATTTAATCACAATCAGTAAAACGTTTCTTTTAAATTATAGACTATTTACCATAATATATGTGTATGATTACCTTTGATTTTGTAAAGACTACATCTGATGTCAAATATATTTTACGGTTTTTTATTTAGTTGAATAGTTAAATATAATTCACATTTTAAATTCTTAAGAAGTGTGTACACGTGTTTTTGTTTCTTTTATATAAAGTATTTATTCTATGTATTTCTGGTTAATAACTTAAATAAACAAAATATTCCATTTCATATTTATTCAATTAATTTGAAATAGGAAACTACACACTAATGAAATATGCCCTATTGTTATTTCGTACCTTAAAGTTTAGCTATCTTTACCTTTCCTGATATTTCAAAATATTTAGAAGTCACTTTAACTATTAACTCATAATTGGTTTATATATAAATTCAATTTATAATTTTATTTGAATGGTAATACTTAGAACTAATTTACATATTGGGCTAAATATTGCTAGTTTTGAAGATTTATTGTTTTTTGTTTATTATTCCCCTTTTCTATAGAGTAAAAAAAAGTAATTAAGTATATTTATGCTAAATACGGTATACATTAGCTATGATTTATAGTTAAAATCTCGAATTTGAGATATATTCGAGTATAGCTTCAAATCCTATTTGATAATAAATAATTATAACTGCATACTATTGTGTTGACATAGAAACATTAGTGGTAAAAGAAAAATGACTTTCGTAAACATATATGAAAATATTGCTGTGAATAAACTTAAATTCTTCTTGCATATAGTTATAGAATAAAGCATTAACATTCGTATTTATTACTTATAATATGAAAATTGAAAAACATATCCTCGAATTTTTTTATGAATTACAAATGTTGTCGTGTACTTATTAAACATAGCATATTAACGCGAAACCCCATGTGTATAATTCTTATCTCTTTCAATTATTTTTAGAATACTTATACAAATACAGCTTTTATATTATTATTCACACATTGTGTAAATATATCTAATACCCTGAAATCTGTTGTGAAACCCTACAGACATATCTTAACTCTTGAGTATACGCGATAAATTTAAAGCAAAATATACCGTTTTCGAATTTCGATTTATATAAACATGTATTACACCTTTTTTTTCCCTCGCCATCTCCTCTTCCTGTCAAATAAGATTAGTATAGTTTAGTCGTAAGCTTGATTGAAATCACACTGTCGTTGCCTAAATGTAAAGAAATAGTTTGCGTCATAGATTATGTATCATTAAAAAAATGTTGATGATATATATTTTTGTTTATTTAATAAATAATTTTGATCGATCATATAAAATTTAAGGTATATTGCCAATCTTTCGTTAAACTGTTTGTCTGTATTTATACATTATTCCGTTCTAAATTTAAAAGTTATTTTTTACTATTTAATTTGTTTAAAACAATTTAATTCGTAATATATATATTTTTTCAATAATGTAATTTTTTGTGTAACTATAGATTTAAAGGAACTTTAAAATTTATTCCGCATCATTCATGGCGAATATGCATACACACATACGTATTTATCAAAATGAAATGTACATGAAAAGGCCCTCATTCGCTCTTTAAAACCAATATTTTTACTATATAAAGAGTGAAAAATACGCACGTGAATTCCAATTTCAATATCTTTATCAACCATTGAGGCCTTGCGCAAAATTCAATTGATAATAAATATCAATATGCAAAGTGAAGATTCAGCAAAATTTAAATAATTGTCGTTGCAGACATTATATTATAAATATAATCATTGACTGTATATTTGCGCAGCAATATTTTATCTAATATTAATATAAAATTCAACCTGCACTTATACTACATATTTTGCACATTACAAAACCCAAATCCTTCCCTCTAAATACCAGTCCCTACCCACTCCAAACACTAGAAAATACTTGAATCACTACAATAACTTCAGGCTTACGGTATATAGGCGCACCAATTTAGAGGTTTCTGAAGTTCTGTTAATATATTGCAAAGAGTAGCGAAGCTAGAGTGGACTTACAAAATAGCCGATTCAAATTGAATATGTATGAATATGAATTCTCAAAATTCCCAATCGAGTCTTTAAAAGATAATACCCAGTTCTTCTTGATAAGAAATCGCAACTGATTTTTATAAATATTGGCACACCCTGTTGTATATAAACACCCCTGTACACATATACTTATATCCTTTGAACGTGTACATTGTACGGACAGATTATCAAATACATCATTTTGATCACGCTTCGTCTGCTGTATTACATACATAACACGGAGAGCGGAATCTTCACTGTATATACTCGGATGAACTACTTCGTTGTATTTTCATTCAAAAAACTTCAAGAGCAGCTTATTTTTTCCAGCTTGAGATCCCAGGGTAATTCAGTATGTCCATGAATGCACCAATGAGACAATGTTTGCATAAGTAACTACCCCTTATCAGAGTAAACTCTCTAAGCATCAACTCACTAACCTATTCTTATGCAAATGAACTACGAAGAGAATTGAACCCAATTCAGAATTTCTATATGTATATACTTTCAAACATTCCTGCACCTGCTAAATAATCAGTCACTAAATAGTTCTAGTAATCTTTCAACATGACCAAGATTTCTTTTCATTTTAACATGCCAACCATCACAACCACTAAGTTTGCTTAAAAGTTAGTTACTTTTACAACTGAATATACATTTTCAACATTATATATATTTTTGAATTTCTAAAATGACTGTTTTAATATGGTTGCCGCCGGGTACCTGCCAGTTTTAGCATTAAATCAGATAATACTAAATGCTACCTTCAAGGTAATTTTTTATTGGACTATATAATATAAAAATAACAATATTTATATAAGTTGATTTACAATCCGCCGTTTAACCGTGCCGAATTGTGTTTCAATTTATTTAATAAATCTGTTATAAAATAAATTTCCTGAAGTACATTATTGTCTTATGTTATACGATACTATATTGTCTGTACAAAAAAATTGTGTTATTTTTTAAATTAAAGCTTCAATGTTTATATAAATATGTACTCATCACAATTTTCGTAGCTTATTTTAAAAGAAAAATTTTCATACTTTAAATCTTTTTAAATGATCACTTATTAACTTAGTTTATGTATGACTTCGTAAATTTATATTCTATTAAAATATTAATTTAGCTTTTCAAATTTAACGAAACTAAATCAATATAGCGATACCTTTAAGAAGAGTTATCCTTTGATCTCTGATAAATACAGTTTTTCATTTTTAATATAAATGTAAATATGCATATCTAGATGAAAATGTTGAAGAGATACGTCATCTGTCATGGGAAATATTGTGAGACCGTCTATTTAATGTGAAACAAGACAACCAATTTACATACATTTTCAACATAAAAAACTCTTTTGGAACTGCCACAACTGTAGACTACCTCCTTCAATTAATGTAATTTTCGTGTGTGTATGTTGGCAAATACGTTTATTTACACATTTATATATATTTATATTTATATAAAATTGCGAAATGTTAAAGTTGATGTGAAAAAATTGTATGCCTTGTAAAATAGACCACAACACTGTGCGTTAAGTTGCTCTTCAAAGAAACAACATATATATACTTAAGCGTTAGCCTCCTTCTTTTGAGGTGGAAAACTCTTTTTCACATCTGCAGGCTAAGTCAATGGCTCCTTTAAGAATAAAAAAATTACTATATTTTATTATATTACTTATAAATAGACTGCAGTTTCCATGTAATGTAATTTCCAGTAAGACATAAGTTAATCGACAAAAACAAACCGTTCATGTACACAAGTAACTATTTCATTTGTAAATGAATCAATTATTTCTATTTGAAGACGGTGCATTCCTTTCCGTATTGTATTAAAGCAGCATCTTTGCCATCGAAAGATCAGTGGTTTCTTTCTATGTAGATTTTCACAATTCGATTCATGCTGTAAGTTAACATTGCTTTACTCTTATGTTTTTCAAACGCTGATAATTATGCACAAAATTTATCAAGAAACTACTTAATAAATCTTAAATTTAAGAATAAAATGTCCCCTGACTTTCATACAGTTTCAAATATATCTAAAGTAGCAGTTTTTCTTTATCTTTGTGACAAACTCAGCTTTAAAGTCATGTTTAGAAATTTAGGGTGAGGTATTTACCAACACATCAATTAGGTATCTGAGTGAAAATATTTATTATATTATATACATGCATGAAGTCTAAAACAGGATGAATAAATGTAATTCTTAAAATATCTTACTTTTGTACAGTTTTTAGTAAACTTTTGCTTTATGTTAAAATATTTTTTGTTATACTATACAAAAAATGTTATAATTTCGTGTAATTATATTTTTCTATTTGAACATTTTTAATCCACGAATAAATAAATATTCCACTTTATAGTTTAAAAACTCGTGTAAGTTCACTTTTTCATTGATTTGTATGTATATATCAAAAGAATAATTAATTAAATATGTATGCTTATTAACTTCTTTAATTTATAATTTGAAGCTAACCTCAAAACTGAATTATTGTTAAACTTGCATAGTTTTTTCATCGTACGGATAGTTCAACATATTTTATCTTTAATTAATCTTAACTATATCTTTATTTTTTTCATGCATTTATTGTATATTTTTTATTATTTTAAATCTTCATCTGTGTATCTTCAATGTGTATCCATGTGTACAAAAGTGTTTAATCACATGTTTTCAATATTTGACAGTTATATCTGTGTTTACCTATCAACCCTTTTCTAATATACTTTATTAACTAATGGAAATAATAATTGTTTCAAAGCATATTATTGGTCAGACATCTTGTAAAGAATCAAACAGTACCTACTTTCCCTTTTTATTTGCACATAATGTAGTTTGTAAACTGTAACGCAAGATTTGTCCTTATCTGTACCTACTTGAAAAATGTAATATTGTATATTTTTGTTTATTTTGTTTATTTTTGTTTATTTTTGTTTATTTTACCCGAAAACACTCAATCTTGTATTTTCGAAATGTGACATTATATTATATATTTATAATTATTTCTTATTCTTTTATTGGTATATTACGCTATAAATAGTTACAGTATAACTTCATAAAAAGTCTAATTAATGTCTCATCTATTCTCAAACCATTTTATGTTTATATGATTCTATTATACTTTTATGTTTTTAATTTTTTAATTTACAGAAGCATATTTGTGATATACTCCGTATAAAATGATTTATATAGAATAAAATGTGGTTTTATAGAAGTTGTATAGCTTGAATTGAAGGTCTGTCTGTTTTTTTTAATAACTTATTTCCGTGTTTACAATTTTTCACGATTGCAGTTTAAAAGTTGATGTAATATACATGAAATTATATAAGGAATATATTTATTGATAGTTTGTACATATAAATACCACTATATGGCAAAGCCAAACTATATTTTGGATTTTGAAAGGTACCTATACCACAATTTTAGGTTATATATATCTTGTCTAACTTTACACGTATTTTGTGATTAATGATAACGTTTGTTGTTGGCCTTATTATGATTGATCTTACAAAGTGTTCGGTTGAAGAGTAATTAAATTATTCGCCCAAGAGTCCATATGACTATATTTATATTTGGTTAAACTTGGTATATTAAAAAAATGGTATGTCTTTATTTTATATACCACTACGCAGATTTAGGCTTACATTTATTTTCCAGATAATTTTAAATGGGTCTATTGCAAACATATGGGTTTAGTTAATGTTTATGCTTTTAAATATACGAGTATTAAAAACTATATCTTGAAATATGAATTATTTCGAGAAAAAGCTTTTACGCAATAATTGTACCCATTACTGTTCGCAACCTAGCTATCTGATGCCTTGAATTAAAAAAAAATCTTACATGTTTTATCTTAATAGTAAAAATTTATAAAGTTTCACAAACTTCAATTTACACGTAATTACTTCAACATTTTTTGTAACTATGATACACTCCGTATATGTATTGAAGGTAGATACGTTTTCCTTTTATTTCAAATTTATTTCTGTCCATTTTGTTAAATTGAAAAATCGAAGCATGGAATGTCTAAATTGTTTTATTAAATAATATATACCATACATATGATATTTCTAATTAAGGTAATACTAGAAATATGATGTGTATATTTTTAGTCACACTGTTTTAGTTAGTCTAATTTTATTTACAGTAAAAACATTATGCGTGCTTAAAGATACATTGTGCAAAAAAGGATGCATTTAATATTTGGTTCTTCTCTCTTGAAAAAAACTTAGCAATCACTTTTCCTATACATACATAATGTAATGTAGTTAATAAAGTTTATAGCCATTATATACTGCGGTTAACTCAGGGTTTTCCACTGTATTCGCACAATATATTTTATTACCTTCCTGTCTTCTCTTTATTCTATGGTTTTAAAAACTCTCAATATAAACCAGATGTTGAATTTTCGAAGAATTGACACTATATGCATGTAATAGTTAGGTATATAGTATAATATCCGAGTGAAGACGAAATATGAGAAAATAGAAGAAACACACCAACAGACACTTTTCCGTTTTTCCGATGATTTCCCACCCCTTGAACTGTCATCTCCTTCTTTCTCCCGACTTGTTCTGTCTATCTTTCCTCTACTCTTCTCTCATTTTCACAAGAAATGGGAACTCAGTGCACGTCGTAAACTGTGTCCTTTACCCACACTAAAAATGTAAAATATCTATGGCCTATCTGTATATATACGTTTATATTTAGAAATGCTAATTTGCTTCCGATTCTTCTGTATAGCATTAGGCCAACTAACTTCCAGTAAGTCGTATACAGAATTATAAAATAGTGGATCATTCTCTTGTTATATCAATTGATACCAATTGGTTTCAAAACAAACGAATACTATATTTTATACATACTGTCAAAAACATTCGATCTATCGTTTACATATTCGTGTTCATTTATGGATTGGCATATGGGTATTGTGCATTTTGAGTGGATTTTTTGCACCATAATATCTTGAAATATATGTGCATAAGTATATTTAACGATATACTTACTTTTGGTCCCTTAATTGCATTACATATTATGTTTAGCATCATTTTTCGTGAGATTTTTTAATTGGCTATACCTGATAACGTGAAAACATTTTTATTCAAATTTTCATAAGTATCAAAAGCAAGATTTTTAAAAGTATAACTAGAAACATTTCTACTATTTAAATGACAAAAAATATAAGGATACCTCATTATCCAAGTTAAGTATATTTTATTTTCAATTTTAGCACAATCTTAATATTGAATAATGTACTTCATGAGAATATATATATATTTTACAGAAATTAATTAATTTTCTTTCAAAATAAAGGATTAATACAAACAATATTAGGAAATTTAGGAAATAAATACAAAAATAAATATATTGTCTCCTGATGTTTGTAGATTTTATAGGTTGAATGTATATTTCAATATGCATATTAATTTGCGGCACATTGTGGCAGTTCATAGTCAAATATGTCTGTATAAGCTATTAATTACCTTTAGCTGCAAATATATAGAAAACGTATACGTCTTTATCAATGAAAAAATGTTTTCCGACCAAGTTATTACAAATTTATTGAAAGTCTTCTCTTTTCCTGCACAGGACCGAAGCATATCTGCACCATGCTCTCCCCGCCCGGGCCTCCAAAACAATCGATCCGCCTCCACGACAACACATCCCGCCGGACACCCCCCTTCCTCTACAACCAATCACAATATGCCAGCAAACCCCCAATATCATTCTTCCAATCAGCGTCAACCACGTCCCGTGTCGGCGATGTCGCAGCGCACAACCTGTCTCAGCCCAACTGCGAGTATCCTTAGTTCGTTTCAGGGCATAGAAGACCCCTACTCCAATCACTCCATCATCTACTCCCAGTACCGTCCCCAAAACAATCACCATCGCAACCGCCCAGCCTCCGCATACGACCCCACAACGGGACCGCCTCCCTATCCTGCGGCTGTGACTCGTGAACCCTACAGACCCCTTTCTCCGCAGACAGCTCCACCGAGCATCCATCCAAGCGCCTCTCAGCACGGCTTGCCTTCCTGGTGTAGCAGTCGGCAGCTGAGCTACCCATCTGCAGCGGGCTCTGAAAGGGGCGGAGGGGGTGGGAGTGGTGGGGGTACGGCTGTACCCTTCCCGCCCCCTGTGGCAGCCAGTTATCCCTTCCAGGAGGTCCGAGAAGTTACCATTGTGCGTCGTGATGAGGATAAGTTTGGCATGAAGATTGATCGGATTGGTGATGTGAGTTCTTTCAATATTTTATATTTGTTTCGTTAGCGCTGATAATATGTAGGTTAATGATGTGGATAAAATTATAAATATATTATAGAGACAACAACCATCAAAGTTCTCTTATAATTTCTGTATCATTCAAGAAATAATAAATTGTCTAAAAATTAAAGTATTTTTTTTTAATAAAAAATTTGGAAATTCGATTTGTAAAAATTGTACTAAAATTAGATATTGATTTGATTATATTTATAAATCATACGAAAGCTAAGAAATTAATGTTAATCCTGTAAATTAGAAAATATTTATGTCAAGCTATTGCCAAAATTTGTGGCGTATAATAAAATTATTTGTTCCCGCTTAAAAACAGTTTTTTCACTAAATTTCTATTTTGAATCGTCAGAAAAATCGTGTGTATTTACTGGATTGTGGTGTCGTCTCTCTAAAAATGTATAACTCTGTGAGTATATGCATTTGGGCTGTAAATCATTTAAATTTAACATCACATTTTGATTAAAACTTATTTTTCGTTAAATTGGTCTACGTATAAAAGAACTGTCCCTAATTTAAATATTTCTATTAAATTATTATATTAAGTTATTGCTATTTCATAAAATTTACAAAAAAGTTTATCAATAAACAGTGTGTACAACTTTTTATAATGCGATATTTAACTATAATTTATGAAGTGTTGCTATCTCGGCATTTTACTAAATCGTCTTGACGTAACCTAAGCTGCAAATTATAACATATTTCGGCAATATTAATACATACAACTGTACCAAACATTGTTTTAGTTTTAATGAAATATACAATTGTATGATATAATAATATTTAAAAGCTTAATTAGAAGATGTTTTGAAATTGAACTATACAAAATGATCAGAAAAATATGTTATGTATAGATACAAAAACGTTGAATTTTATTTTTAATGTATTGTTATCTCTTGCTAATTATGTATAATGATAAAAGCATCACAGAATGCATGTACCGTTATGTTATAACCTTTTCTGTGTGTATATCATAATATATTTTTTACAATTATATACATCAAGTTACAATCATATATTTACAAAATGAATATTTTCACATTTTCAGACATAATTTCCGATGTTTTAATTTTGAAATCTTAATTTAATCATAGCTTTTGCCATTTTTATTAATATTTATTAGCCAAACCTTAAAAGTACCCCCTAGAAATCATAGAAATGATATAGACTACATACATCTAAACAGAGAAATATATTTTATAATAACATTACTATGAAACATGTAGAATAATGTGATTTTAAAAACATCAATTATTTGTAATTAGTTTCGTTATGTATTTATTCGATTTACTAACCGAAATAAATGTTTTTATTAATAACAAATATATAAGCCATAAATATTAAATTCTCCTTCCAACTAACGAACTTTTAGTCATCATTACAAACATTATAGTCTTTAATCTTGCGAAACATTACTGGAATGCGCATAGAAACATTATTTTAGAGAGAACATATATTTTTTGTTATTCAAATTATCTCTTGGTATACAATTTGTTTCCAATTTTATTTTAGTATATGTATATGTTATTAGTTTCTCTCTCTCTTTCTCTATATATATATATATAATGATTGTAGTGAGACATATTTATCCACAAATAATATATCTAATTATACCTCCTGATTAATAAAACAAAGTTGTTGACATCTAAAACTAGCATTAGTTTTATTAACCCCTCACAATAAAGTGAATTCAGGTATATTATGTTTTCTTTGCATGAAACTAGGTATTGCATTGCGTATGTTTGAGTCTCTATATATAATTCAATTATATTATCCGAGTATAATATGTGTATGTCGGAAAACACAACATAGTATAGTTAGATATCTTTATAGCTTATATCTTCATAAAACGTTGTATTGTTTTAACCTGACGCTAAAATATCACAATATTTTGACTTTTAAAATGTTGTTTATTATTATATTATAAGGGTTAAATTAATATTATCGTATTATTAAATTTCAAAGTATGTCAAATTGTTTTGATTTTTAAATATTATAATATATTGAGCAGCTGCTATTTTCAATGAGTTAGGAATATCTATTTAATTTAATTGATATTCAATCTTGCATACTGTAACTTTATTATTACAAAGTTTAATTCATTAATTAAATACAGTATAAAAGAAAATAATTGCATTAGCGTTTCAGTGGAACGGTAATATTTAATAAACTTAATTTATAATATTTTCACATGGTTTAATGTATATAGTACATTTTTGTTTAATTTATTTTAGAAATATGAGTTGTAATTGATTAATTTTTATCCCAAAAATTACGAATAATATAACTAATTCACTGTTTAATTTATGTTGGACAATGAGAAAATGTAGATAAACTAGTAGATGACTACGCTTGTCTTCTTGAAAAAATTCACTTTTAAATTCTATATAATACAGTATCGTATGTATATAATTAAATAGATCCTTGTAAGTTAGTCCCTGCAGAAAATGTAATAATTGTTGCTACAAAAAGAAACAAATTATTTCATTTTATCTAATTAAAAATGCAGACTATACTGTATATTTCTGACAGATAAATGGATATTGAAGAACATTTAATGCAACTTTTGATTTGATTCTGTCAAACTGCGTATGATTATGTTGTATTTCAAATTGTTATATATTTTTATAATAAAATACATATGATGACTTATATTGTAAATGTGTAGTGAAAACGAAAGAAAATTCTCAAGCAATAAACTTTTTTAATGTTAATAATTCATGTTTCTCTCATCTCAAAATACAATTTTTTTTAAGATTATTGTTACGATAATTTAATTATTTAATTATTAAAACAAATACAATATATACAAGTGTATAAATTATTATATATTTAATTAGATAAAATAAAAATATAATCATTATATATTGATCATTATTATACGTACTGGACACACAAGTTATACATAGCACTAAACTTCTAAAAATAAGTGTTCAAAGTGGCTTTTTAAAATATTTTACACTGATTGAACACATCTGATTGACTGGATTTTTTTGTGAAATTTTTCATAAAATAAGTTTTGGTAATAAAGTAATAAAGAATTATTTGAAATGAAACTTTTTTATATTAGAAGTGTTTTGTATATTAATTTAAATGTTATGTAGGTACTATTTAATTTTAATAAGTATGTACATATAGAAAACAGTTAATTTTTCCAAATACACATATTTTGTAGACTATAATATTTACACAATCTCAGAAAAATTAATTATTATGTTTATTAAGTGTGCTGTTGTAACATTATTTTACAGAATGTAAGTCACTCAGATGTTTCAAATTAAATATTCATTAAGAATACTTTTAGTAAAGATGATATTATCTATAGTAATTAGCAATCGGATCGAGGTACAATATCTGTTATTCTTTTTATTTTTTTATATAGATTGCAAATGCACACAATTATATGCCTTATAGAATACTAACCTACGTATTGTATATATATATATATACATAATTTTGGAAATATATAGTGTTTTTCTTATAGACATTTGGCGTTTTTTACAATTTTATTAATATTATGTTTTTATAATACAATTTCGAAACATATTTTATAACATTATTTATGGCGGTTAAAGGTGTTCTCAAAATAATATAACACCTATTAATATATCCTTTTATTATTTTGTTTTGAAAGTTTTACTTCATAAATATATTCTATTCATTGTTCTAATTTAATCTTTGAATATTTAATTAAATATAATTATTTAATACATTTGTTCCCATTAATAGTTTTGATTAAAAAGAAGAACACGTCGGTAGAACACATTTAATACATCTAACTATAGTTTCATGGCATATCATCAATTTAATCAAATATAATTATCATTAACATTTTTATCGATATATATTTAAAAAATGTATGTTCATCAATTTTATTTCCAGTTATTTCACTACAAATATTATTTGTATTTTATTATCAAAGTATGTTACGCTTTATATATACTCATTTGGATGTCATTTTAAAATTAATATTAATCATATTGATTAAAATCTATCTTGTTCTGCTACACGTGTTCTGCTATTTCTTCAATTGAAAAGTAAATGAGCAATTTTTGTTTATATTCAATTCCTTAAACTGACAATCTATTGAATATTATATATTTCAGCTTATTACTGATTTATTGTATCTATTAAATAATTCAAAGTGAACACAAACAATTGCATTCAATGAAGATTATTGCTTTTTTAAGCACTCTCATTCACTTCTAATGTTGACTTTTATCATAAATCTATTTATTGTAAACGTAATTAACTAGTTGCCAAATAATTTCGATATTATAGAGTTTAATCCGTTGACAGTATGTGACCGCTATAGATTGATTTTCCAGTGGCACTATAAACTCGGTATCTATTTTAGTAGTACAAATGTGTTATGCTTACATCCACAAATAAGTGAATCAAAAGGAGGGATGCCTATAAGAGGAAGGGCATATTGGACAGACAAGTTTCCTGCTTTATCAGTGGCTTCCATCAGCTCCTTGGATCTAATTAGTGTTCTGTTAAGATATACAATCACACACCCTCAACCACAAAGACCGCCTTTTAAGATCAGATGCGATCATGTTTTTCTTCAATAAACTACACGCATACACACACACACCATTGCATGTTCATATATGATGGCTTTAAGGGTTCTAACTTTCTGTTTTTCTGTCAAGTCAAACCCACTTGGTAAAAATACCTATCTACTCGGGATGTTTGTTAACTTTGGTATTCTGATATATTATCAATGATTTAGAATGAAAAAGCTAAAGGCGTCATCACTTCCCACGTGCCCTCTGTAATAGATTATGCAGCAGTGGTAGTGGCAGAGAAAGAATACATCTTCACCGGCAGTACGAGGTAGGTAGGTAGCTATTGAAAAAGTTTGCAAGCTGGAGATATACATGAACAAATACCGGAAGGATCAGCCCACTTTTTGCAACATGCAAAAACCCTCTTTTTAGTAATTAAGTACAGCAAAAGAGAAGTTCAAAGAGGGATCAGGCACCCCCTGTAGATCAAGACTTATCATCATACTGTACCAACTACTTGATCTTGTGCAAAATCAGGACTGTTTTTCGTTCTTGGCGCCTTTTATACTCCACACAAAAAGATTTTTTTTTTCTCGTTAGTTAATAAGTTTTGTAATTCACAATTTTCTTATATTATTTTATGCAGCTGTTAAATGATATTTAGAATTAATTTTCAGTAGATGTACTATAAAATAGTGTACTGCGCTTGTGTTTCCATTGTACATTACTGAGTAAATAGATATCCTTGACAATAGAACACAGAACAAGTCTCCTAAAACTTGTACAACTATGTTGTATTATACATATATATTAATAATACTAATTAAAGAATTGAATATATTGCACGTATCAATATGTTTCTTGGCTTATTACTTTTTGTCTATTTACACTTTTTTCTCTATATCTAATCTATTTTTGTGTATAATCTGCGTAATTCGATAATTAAATTTACTGCAAGGAAATTATACATTTAAGTAATACACACTATAATGTACAATATATGTTGAGCTAAATACGTATTAATTATTGTAAATAACATTATTCTGTGTTAGATATGTTATACATTTCTTTACTCTTGCGTTGAAATCGTAAAATATCTCTTAAATAATTCACAGGAATATTCACTGGATAGATAAGTTTATGTTGTGAAATAAATTTAACCTTTTTATTTGAAATATATTATATCATTCATTTGAAAAAATATATATTACCATATATATAGTTGCAGTTTAATTAATAATATTTTATATATAATAGTTCATTAATTTGATATAATATGATTTGATTTTTTATATCGCACTATATTATTATATTTTATTCATCTCACTGATAATCACTAATTTTTATGAATATTCATTTTTTTTTTTAATTCACAATCAATTAAGAGAAGGGAAGTAGAAAAATAATTCAAAATCATCGCTTAATTCAGCTTACACGTCAAAAATAGTTTAATTTTTATCTCAAATGTAACAACATATATTCCTACTTTTTGTAAAAATGAATAGCTGAATTCCTGTGTCAATATTTTTAGCAAGTTTCCCAAAAAAATCAACAACAACAAGTTTTGCTTATCACATTTTCTTTTCACTTTTTACAAAAATTTTGCAAATCAAGCTTCTTTCATCAATCTTAAACATATATTCTCAGTTTGTTTGTATGAAAAATATTGGTTAAAACGCGTAATGTTCATTATTTATAATATTTAAAAACAAGCTGGTATTATTATATTTCCGAGTCCGTGGCATTGGAAAACTAAATTAATTTCTTAAAAACATAAAGATTATTTAACTGATATACACGATAAGTAAGTATGACTTATTTAAAATATTGCATTAGAAATATTAATTTTTCTAATGCATTATTTTACGAAATTATTTTTAAAATAACTCCTTAGTACTCTATTTTGGTACTTATATATATTTAGTTATAGTAAACTAAATGAATTAATCAATTTTTACTTTTTTATACTTATTAACAAATTAAAATATATTTTTTTAATTTAGATAATTTTTTACTTACATCGATAGCTAAGGAAATAACTATTTTAGAATATTTCAAAAAATTGTAGTTAAATTTTTAGTTTAAAAATCTATACCTATGTAAATTATAATAAATGTACGTTGATTATAATTCGTCAAATATTCAAATATGTATTAATTTAGTTACACTACACGCATAAAGTAAAATCATATTAGATATTAAAAAATTGTCGCATAGCTATGTAGAAAATAGCGTATTTGATAGAGTTAAAGATTATTGTATTATGTAAATATAGTTTTTCTAACTATAAACTTTTAATATATTATGACATATTCGTGTAAGCGTTTTAATGATTTAAAACATGTCTTGTGCTATATTTTCTTTGCAAATTTTTGTCTACATTCAGATTATCCAAGAATTAAATATAAATTGCGAAAACCAACCCAAAATGAAATGTCCCTGCTGCAAGTTATCAAGTTGCTCAAAATTATTTTATAAACTTTAAAGTAAAACATCCTGAAATAGTCCATATACATATGTTATCTTTAGCAAGTTCATTAATCAAAATTTCGGGTTATATTTGGCGATTCATACGATCATTGATTTGCTCCTCAAGTTAGGACAGTTTTGAATTTCTCCCTGTGATAAGTATACCGTCTTTCTCTCTCTCTCTCTCTCTCTCTCTCAACAACAGAGCGTGTACATCACAATGATTCTCAAAGGCTCCGTCGCATCCAGCGCTGGCCTCAAAGTTGGTGACGAAGTAGTTCGTGTGAACGAGAAATCTGTGAACAGAGCTCCAATTGAGGAGTTGATATCCGTGATCCGGGGTTGCGAAAGAACTGTCAAAATCGCCTACAAACCCAGGTGAGCTATGATTCCCATGAATGAAAAATTAAAAAAATAGACAGTACAATTTAGAACTATATTATACATATATATCGAACTAAAAATATACAAGGAAATAAACACCATTCTATGCAAAGAGATCCGTATTGTTTTCCAAATTTTAAAAATGTTAATGAGGCATTTGCACTCTAAATATATATATTTATTAGTTACTTATACAATATATATGTGTTCCAATATTACGTATTGTATAATACATAGATAGATATATATATAAAGTTGACTAAACTGCTCATTCAATATTGTTTTTAGTCAATGACTAAATTTTTTCACTTTAGTTTAATCATAAATTCTTAAAAAATCAAACAATTCTAAAGTATTTGGATGACAGACGTAATAAAAATGTTAACAGTATATTTTATGATAACTGACTTCCACTTGTTATTGTGTTTCCTATTCCCCAGAACTTCTTTCATTTAATTTAAAGATAATAAAGTATATATTCAATCATCCAAATTTGTAAAGTATTGTTTTTTATAACATTTATGTACTATTAAACCAACTACCTTAAGACGCAATTTATTGCTGAATGTTTAATGCCATTGGTAGTTTGCTGTCTCTTTGGCATGAATATAACACATAAATATGCTTTTAGGCGACACCAACCACTTAAATTAAAAGCACTCCAGCTTGGCAGCCTTGTGATATGATAATAAATGTATTTTGTTGGTTTTTATATTTCCAGTATTTCATTTACTGAATTGTATATAAGCTATATCCATCTTCGCTTTGCCAAGAAAGCCGACTATTGAACATTAACATAATTTAATTATATGGTTACATATTATACATCAAAATAATTCGAACAATGTTGATATACGATAGCACAATATATGTAGAATTAATTACTTTTAAAAGTACAATATTCAGAAATTTGAAAATCTCACTATAGTCAGTGACACTCATTACAATATGAATGTGTCTAAATTCGAATTGCTAAATGCAGATCTTCTAATAAACATATATATGTGTATTTTTCCCCTGAATCCATCCTTTCTTTTAGAATTTTGAATATATTTTTCCTTTTCATGAACTAATCTGATGGTACGGGTCCATAAATGTTTAGATACCACCAGAGGCCTTTTATTAAGAATTTATTTGTATAGTGCTTAATTTTTTAATATTATCATTTAAACAATTCACAATTAGCGTACTTTTAACTATTGGGACGTAAGAGTCGTAATATAAATATATACATATATATCGCGAATAATTTTTGGTTTTTATAATACATTTGGAATCATACATAAAACATGTAAATATGTGTAAATCCCATTTCTAATATTTTAACGTATATCGCGAGATACCATTTATAATTACAGTTAGTGCTGTCTTCGAGTCCAATAAATATTTAGCTCGTAATTGCATCTGCGAAATCGAAATATTTAAACTATATCATTCTTTCTCTTTTTATGAGTATTAAAATAATGAGTAAGACTAAATCTATTTATCTCCTCTGCTGCAGCCCACACCCCTCGTAATGTTGTAAAATACAAAAGCAGTATACCACAAATTTATTGGAAACGATACTTTAAAAAGCGACATTTAAAGATCCTAAACTAAAAAAACCTTAAACAGGCCTAAAATTCTGATCTAGGTAATATTCAGTATCAAAAAATTGAAGTTTTAACTTATTGATATTTGAAATAATATAAAATAATGTCATTAAATAAATCCATATTTTTTTGCACTTCAGAACATTGCATTCTTTAATTAGATTGTCATGGAGTTTCTATTTTTGTGCTTAGGAAAGGCATGTATATTATTGCAAAGATATTTCTACATATTTTCTAATATAGACAAATCGACAAAAAATCGTGTAATTTATTCTTTTTGTTGGTTTACATAGATTTCTTTGACTCATTCTTCTTACAATATCTTTAGAGTATTGTAGTTACATGCCTTTGTCTATTATGTACAATTAGATGTGTGTAGTAAAGGGTTAAATCACGAGAAACACTATTCATTATGAATAACGCATCTTGACATACAACTTGGGATTATAAAAAACGTGATGCATTTGATTATTTGGGAGTTATTCATAGAAAAGCAGTGAAGACATATGCTTCCTTTGTTTGTGCAATTGTACATGTTATTTAAGTTAAAATGAAATAACTTTAAAAACGTAAAAGATTATAATCTGTTCTACACCTGAATCTCAACGTAGGTAGGTACTTAACTTAGATACCTTAAATAGATATTTAAATCTTTACAGAATAAAGAAAAAATAATATACGAATATATATAACTTTCAAGTCAAATAAATAAATTTAAAGTATTACTAATTTTAACTTTTTTTATTTCATGTTTAAATGAATATTTATTTAATATTTGTAGGTTTTAAATTAATAAATAATATCACCTGAAATTATTAATATAATTACATAAAAAATATATATATACACGTATATCGACCCTTTTCTAAAATATGATAAGTATGTACGTACACACATGAATGTCTAAATATGTACTTATGTAACATAACATATATAATTCAATAGATTCAAATATGTAGAAATATGGAAATGTTTATCTTATTAGAAAAATTTTCTTATTTTTATTTCTAAAAAATAAAACCTGTTTTGTGAAACATTTTGAATTATTGAATTATTTAGACACAAATATACCGCAAGTATCTTAATATACACACAGTGCACACAATAGTGTATGGCATAGGTTCACACCATTCTATTTAAGCAAAAAATATTTACTTATTGTCGATGTAAATTATTTTTGTTTACTTACATATATATATTATTAAAGTCAAAATTAGTATAATGATTTAATAAAATTCGACCTTATAAAAATGAATTTGTTTCATTGCCACAATTAGATTTCTAATAATTGAATTTTTGCAGCTATCTCAATAACTGATTACAAACTTGTTACTTTCGTTGCTCTAAAAGTATAACTTTAATCATACATGTAACCCTATAGTTCAATTTTTTCATAAAGAGTATTTTTCAACGACATTCTGTGTTAAAAATCAAGCATAATTTAGAAACATTTCAGTATATAAATCACCTTATCACGTTCAGATGATGATAATGTAAAATAAACCGCAAAGACAAATACATTATTTATGTATTTTTTCAGTTTTATGTTAGACATGGTATAGATAAGACAAATCCTTTATTAGGTGAATCTGGTTTCTCAAGGAGAATATTGCAAATACCTGAATGTTTTGTTAGATGTATGAACTTCTATACCTACATGTTTTAATTAAATTTTGTCATTTTCTGTCATATTGGTTTATTAACAAGCTACATAGTTGTTTAATTGTATGTATGTTTCTTATTTGGATTATTTTAACTATTATTAAATAAATGTGTTTTGTCATTCTAGTAATAGAATATTTGTCATCAGTGCTTTTGGATGCACAAGAAAAATATTTAGTCTATAGTACCTATATTTAGATCTTTTCAAAGCGTTTGGAATTCTACTTTTTACAATAATGTAATACTGGCAGAATATGTGACAAAGCAATAGTTATTTTTAAACATAATATGTAAAAAAAATCTAGTACATTGATTATGGTTATGTAGTCTTTGTACGCATTGTATTGTTATATAAAACGGACAATTGTTTTTAGCTTAACAAAGTTAACATTTTTACAATTGATCTACGCATTATTCATAAGAATTGTAGTCATGATTGTGTGGGTCCAAACCCAAATATGAATTGATTTGCAAAATTATTTTTAAAGCCTGGTTTCTTTTTTTTTAATTCTTTGCTATAACTTTTTTTTATCGACGCAAAACCTAAACTACATTTGGTACTTTTCTGTTATCGCCCCCTCCCCCAAAAATTTTAATGTAAAATGATATTTCATAATTTCCAAATGTAGTGGAATTTATATATTTACAACTAAAGTTGCTCGAAACAAGTAATAATTAATCGACACAGAGATTTAAAATATCCATTATTTCTTCATCGTGGCAAACGCGTAAGCGACGAATCCGAACAAATATCAAGTTATATCAAATCTAGTTTATTTGAATTTGGAATAAATATAGCGTACACTTTGTGGGGGTAACAGAATAGTAATTTAGATGAAATTTTGTTATTCTATGTAGTAATATGCACCATGGATTAATTAATCAAAATAGATAATTTCTTACTAAAGTTATTTTTAATGCATTGTTACTACATTTCAATAAAGTCTAAATATGCCTACATGTGTTTAAACAAGATGGTATTGAACGCAAGCATTATACCTAGGTTTTCCCCATCAAATAGAGAGACGGGTGACAGAACAAATGCGTCGACGTCAAATTAAATGGAGGTGGCTGAGATTTGAATTTTAAAATTGTGTATTTTGTCAGACCAAATGTTGACACGGCCATATCAAATGCGCCCAAGAAACATCAAATGCAGATACAATTATAATTTTATTCCGAGATTTTTTTAATGTATTCTGGCAGTCTTACATTAATACTTTTTATACATATGTTAGGATGGTATACATGATTTAAATTAAATTGTAAACAATCAGTAATTCATATTACAAACTACATATATACAACCTATATATGTAAAATAATAATTATGTTATTCAATTATTTTTATTTTTATTGCAAGTTAATTCAAGTGAATATATTATTAGGCATAATAGGTTCTCTTCAAGCACGCACGTAAATGAAAATATCAGAAATAATTATATTTTAGCCTTTATTTTCACATTTTATTTTGACTAATATTTCACATTATATGGTATAATATTCATATATACAAAAATATTTGTCACTTAAGTATAGATAAAATAGATTTTAAAAGAAATACCTAATCGTGTGTTGAAGCAAAACATATAAGGTAAACAGTGTTGAAATAACATCGTTTAAAACAATATTTCACCATTTATAGCATAAATTATGTTATCAGTTGAAAACACATATAACAAAGACTATAATAAAATTTACTGTTGTTTCCTATAGCAAATATCAGCGGTACATCTATCTGCTATAAAAATAACAGCAAGTTATACTTCCAGCTATAAGAAAGAAGATACGAATCTTCCCCATAGCTACATATACTATTTAACATTTTAATTGTAAAAATTCAAATTTCTGTATACAATCCGTATAATTATGCTCACACTATTAGCTAGCTTATAGCTACCGATATTCAGCAAATAGTCATATAAAGATAATTTAACTCGAGGGCAAACGAGTATTTATTTCCTGCTTAGCATTATAAGATTATTATTATTATTATTATTGCTGCATTAAAACAGATTTCAATATTATGTTATGTAGTATACACCTTAGAAATATGAAGGTAGCTTTGCAATACTTATTTAATATAAATGCAAAATAAATTACGCTTAAGCAAAGTTAATCATTATATGTGTATATATATACGTACTATATATTATTTTAACAATATTATATGTATTCAAAATATGATATATAGGTAAGCTATCAGCGTATTTATGCTCGTACTAGTCTAAACATATGAAAATATTACACTCTAATGCATTAAACTTAGTTAATGTTTTGCTTTATTATTTATTTTGCACATATGATTCATTGTTTACAATATTATATGTATTTATAAACATACATATACAATAGGCTATAATTTAAGATGCCATAATACATAAATATCAACTCTCAGTTAACATTATAATCTCTAAACGCTCTATATAATTATTGTGTCAACATTTAATTTTGCTTGGACGCATTCGATGTGGCCTTGTCTACATTTGGGCTGACGAAATATGCATTATATTTGATAGGGAAAACCTATTCAATAGTTTCAGGACCAATTACCTATACTCAAACAATTATAACGTCTTGTGTGTGCGTACGTTAATGTAAATAAAATTATTTATTTATCATAATTATAATTGTTTAAACATTTTTAACATTCTCATTCGGATAGCAAACTTGTACCTACCTGTCTTCAAAATCAATAAGAAATCGAACTCTTTCTATTACTAATCTATATGGCTTAAGTATACACAGATAAAATGTACATGTTATTTGTACAGATGGTTCGGTATTTTCGCCAGTAATATACAATCCATGATCTAAGCAAATTGTAGATACACCCACCCTACTCCCACGTGTATCATTCAAGAGAGGAGGAGTGCGAGATAGGAATCTCATAGAAACAGGAGTAATAGTCACTCTTCCCCTATCTCTCATTTCCATCATGAATATGGTCTGCATACTGAGTTTATTACGTTTAGTATAGCTCTATATTTAGGTAACTAACAATATGTTGTCCATACACGCCACAGGCGTCATAAGATCTCTTTTTTGGTTCCTTGCCTTTGCAGTCAGTGGTGCATAACTTACTTCCAAGCGTACTGTTAGACAAGTGTTAAAAATTTACAATTGGATCAAATAACTTTACATCTCAAAGTCGTATGGCAAAAATTATTGCAATGAGCTAAAAGAAGAGAACGAAAAACACCCCGTGTGCCAAAATTACAGCGCAGGTGGAAAACATATTTTATCCACATTTTTACAAGCTGGTCTTCATGTTTTCTTCCAAATATGCCCCACGGTATGTGTTGTGAACTATATGTAATGCCATCTCTCATCAAAGCGCACGTATTAGAAGAAATTTGTAAAAGAATGCTGAATTATTTTAGTGAAAATGTCGAATTGATTATCTTATTTTCCTAACCGTTGCTTATTATTATTTCATATGTACATATCATGTGTAACATTGGTTATATTCTATATATATAAACAGTATTAGTTTCACAAGTATATTCTACATACATAACCGTCATTGAGTTGATAATGGTGTAGAATTTTTATCTGTAAATAATACAGTACATCTTAATTTCTTTATTTCAGCGAAACAAAGCAAACATTTAAAATTATATACTTATTTACAGCAACGTCGAAATTTTTGTCATCCGATCACAAACTCCGCACTTATACTATACCTCACCTCAAGAATTTTTTTTACAATTTGAATTCGTCTTTTCCTAATATAATTAATCGCTGCTTAAGGTACATTATGTACTTAAAATAAGATGACTCTCGTATAATATAGTTAATTTGTCACTAACAACTGAAATGGAAAAAAATCAGTAATATTTGTTATTTATTGCTTAAGTATTATTTTGTACTCACGTAATTCCCTGTGAATTTTAAAATGTTTTAAAATATGACGATATTCAACTCTAATTAACTGATAACTTTATGAAAAACAATTTTTACTTGTATTTATGTTTACATCACAGTTTGTGCAAACCATAATATTTAATACAAATTTTAAATGACAAAATAGATATAAGCGATATAAACAATTTTTTATTTTGAAGAAAACTATCAAAATAGTCATCATTTGAATAAAAAATATAATTTATTACTATTAATCTAAAATGTTCATTTAAAAACTGTATTATTTATAGAATATTTGCCTTGAAAAAAATGTACCTAATGTACTGAAATTATGTTTTATACTATCACTTTTCATCTCTATGTATAAAATTAATATTATTTCCTAACATATAAGCTGCAAGTTTTGAACCCCCTATACCTTTTGGACAAAAAACGTAACTGTTAAATATTTATAAATATGAATAAATAAATGAATATTTATTAATTCCTTCGTTATTTACGTTCTTTGGGGTAGCTTTGAATGAATTCCACTTATCTTTTAGGAAAGAAAATTGTTAACACCTGCATTGCAGTGTCGCCTCTCTGTGATAAAAACTCAGTCTATATTTGTTGGCTATGCTTATAATGCTGGTACTGTTGACCTCGATAAAAAAGTAGCTCCATTTGGATTATTTTTCTTCTGTTTTTTTATAAGAAACTGCCCTATATCTCACTGGAATAGTTTGATTCTTGGCATCATAAAATTAGGATTTAACCTACTCACCGCATTAACCGACTGAGCTGTGTTCCTCACTTGTGCGTCTTTCACAATCTTATACAATTCAGTCAAATTTGAATAAACTATGCGTAAAAGTTGGAGGTTAGGTGGATCTGAGATTAAGTAATTCTCTACATTATAGTGGCCTCTGATAGGATTTATTTTAATATGCCATACTAATTCCCTTGACAAAGTTTATAAAATAGTAATTTATTATATCACTTTTAATCTTTACTATATGTACTCAAATGCTCTAACTTCTATATTTAAAAAGAATAATTTGATATCGCCTGTAATTGTTATACAGATAGAAAACTATCGTATATTATATACGTACAATAATTATTCCTCAGTTATCATGTTTGGCTTTACATATTATTTATATTTGAAACTTTGATTTATGTGCATTTACTGACGGTCAAATTAAAAGTTTATGCGGTTTGCACCTTTCGCTTATATCAATTTCATAGACTTAACAACAAAATTATATCTTATAAATAAATAGTTTGATTATTATAATTACCACTCGATTTCTATCTAAAATCATACTTGTCATGATCGACCAACAACTTGACATAAGTTACAAATCACACTTAAAATGGAAACTCGTATTATGAGCCAATTTTTCAAATAACTATAATGTTATATAATAAACATATTAAATGTAAAAAAAAATGTTTCTGTTTTTTTAATTTTTTTTGGATCAACAAAAATTAGAGCTGACATAACATTTTAAATTATGATTATGTTCCTAAGTATAAATCTTAACCATTTTATGAAGCCATTGTTAAAGTTATAATATACAATATTAGGTATATATAGGATTAAAATATGTTATATTGATTCATGGACATATACATTATTATCTGCTTATATACTGTAAATAAGATTCAATTAGTTCTGGTACAATGAACTATTTTTATTATAAACTTTTTAATATTTGTATTTATAAATATATATATATAAGTGTATATAAATATAAATATATAAGTATAAATATAGATATAGATATTACCTGAAATAACGAAATATAGTCTTGGTTAAATAAATATTTTTTATAAAATATTGTTAAAAATGAAAATATCGTTTAATAAATAAGTATATAAGGATACAACTAGTTGAAATCGAACAATAACTTACAAAGACTAAATTTATGAACCACAATGTATATATGTATACACCGTAAAATAATAAACTAATTAAGTGTAATACAAATAGTTCAATATGTTTTACAGTTATTCGTCTCTTTTCATAATAATTTTGTTTTCAATAAATCTTCATAAACATTATACAAACCAAATGTCAAAGTTGATCATTTAAAAAAAGGTTAACAATATTCTGCAATTTCTAAGAATTTATTTTATACGTATCTATTATCTATTTCATTTTAAATAGAATAGTAAAAAAACTAATGACAGTGTACATAGAGAAGTAAAAATCACACAATTGAAAAAAATATATCATCTTATAGACTTTTCGGTAAGTTACTACTTAGGTAAATCATAATCAATCAATGAGACAACTGGTACATGATTTTAAATATATGTCGAAGACAATTAACATTAGAAGTGTTACATAATATAATAGAAAATAAATTATGATATTGTCTGGATTGATAATGGTTAGTAGTAAATAACCAAAACGTCTTAGATTATTATTTTTTTATTGTTGGTTCTTTGCTTATATATTTTTTTTATTTTTATATATACTACTATATATAATTTTTAGTAGTATGATTATTTCATTTATAATTAATTTATATTTCATATATTTCTTATTCAAACCATATTCGGTCCAAAAAGTAAATAATACATAATATGTATAATGTACCTAGAGAGAATTCCCTACCATTATTAAACTTACCTTCTCGGATTCGCCGTTTATATTTCAGAGCTGTAATAGCACGAGTTCGCGATGTCGTCCTAAAAAAAGTTGACGGTCGAGTTGGAATTCGGCTTCAGAGGCGATCAGATGTGAGTCGAATTCAAACGACACTTTCATTTGATTGTTTGTTCTACTTTTTTATTTTTTAAATATTAATATAGCGCAATATTTGTCAATGGCATAATATTATGTATGCATGCAAAATGATTGTTCTTTACTACACAACTAGAAAAATGTCTACCTTTTCATCTTTTGACAGTCTTGTGTTAACAGCAAGCAATAACTGCAATAGAATAAAATTATATGCAACGATTAGTTATGATACGCTCTGTATACTTATTATGACTTTAAAAAATCCAATTATCCTTACTATACCATATTGAAATTAATCGCACTACTACAGCGCTGTTCGCCGTTACTCATTGAATAAAGCGCCAATGAATTATATCAATAAGGTTGATGTATAAGGTAATTATTTGTAATTCAGATATCATGTTGTGTCATGTTCAGATTGTATTTATCTATTATATTATTCAATTATTTAGTTAGTACTATTATTTTTATTGATACGTTAATTACTAAAAAAAGTTGACTACAAATCCATCAGTAGACCATCAAGAGCAATATGAGAGTGGTATACATATTATGTTGTACTGATGAGAATCATCAAGCTCGAAACAGGACTGCTTAGCTGCTCTCCTTGTACTACACTAGTAATCAGCATTAATCATCGAAAAAAATAGTACCCACAGTTATAAATTGATACTGCTACAACATTGACACCATTAAATAGCTAGACGATCGATAATTTTTTGCATGTTTACTGTGTTCAAATATTGATTATTAGTATTGGGGGATGTTGCCGCTATTCGAAACTGCCGTTAGTAGTTCTAAAAAACACTAGCTACCTTATCCAGTAATATTCAACATTCCAGTAACCTAATAATCATATTAGATAGACGGAGCTTGCCGGAGGCGGCCTCCAGTTACTTTTAGAATATCACCACGTCCTCAGTTAGTGCACGGCAGATTTTGTATTTGTTTTGAAATGTGGCAGTTTCGGTGCAATTCAAGCGACTCGAGGACATACGCGATATACTCACATAGTCCTCGGGGACACTATACTAAAATGCTCTAACTAAGTATAATCTCAGATTCTCTGTAACTTAAGGAAAGAAACGAATAAAGGTTGCCACTTATTGTGTGATCAAGGTTGTGCAAATTGGCCTAAAATTTATTTTTGTAATTAAGTATTATATGCTTCAATTATAATACAATTGTATTATATTTATTTGGAAACTGTGTAATTTGTATCGGTTAAATAGACTGATAATTACATATTTATATGGCACATATTACGTTTTTAATTTCTATACTTAAACTCCTATTCTATAATTAATAACACCTTAATTACCATAAATCAGGAATTATCAATGACTTAAGCAGATAAAAATATATGTTTTGACTTTTTAAACTCCATTATATAACATATTCATAGCTGGAAACCTTCAATACTTATATCGTGTGCTATAAGTAGTAACAATCACAGAGTATATATATACAAAATCTTACTCTATATGACTGTCGAAGTGAGCATGCACTGAAATTCCAATTAAATAATACAAAAATAGACCTAATTAAAAAAACAATGTTCACCTAAAAGTTATGACATTATAAAAACACAATCCTTTAGAAGTTCCTATTTAAACAATTTCACGCACTTTTATCGATCGGTACCAGTCATCCAATCAGAAATTAATCACGTGACTCCATATTATTGACGCAACTATAAATCAACAGTAGTGATTTATAGTTGCGTCAATCACTACTGTTGATTTATTTTGAACATTTAAAAATTGCTTCACAAATGTTTTTAAATACTTTACATTTGTAAGCTGTACCTATTGTAAGGGGTATTAAATATTCGATTTGACGTTTATACGACAGTACACTTGCTGTGGTTTATTGAAAGTTACAAATATTCATGCGTTGGCTAAAGAAAAACAGTGATATTAAGCTTAACATGGGCATAAGAGTCTGTGTATGTACATCTACACAAACTAAAGCTGTATTGTTAAATGCAACATGTTATGAACTAGCTTTTAACTAAGCATAAATGTGGCGCATTCACTAGAAGATCGAGGACATCCTGTACATTTTCTATTGTTTCTATATAATCATATTTCTACCATCGCACTAAACACAAGGGCCTGTTTATCGACGTGGTGGTGGAGGACTCCCCGGCATCTAAAGCGGCACTCAAGGAGGGCGACGAATTACTTCGAATCAACGACAAAGTCGTTGTCGACTGGAGCCAGGAACGGGCGACCCGATGTCTGAAGGAGCTCCCGGATGACTGTCAAGTGATCCTCTACATCCGTGAGATGCTCCCCATGTCGAACCCAAGTCGGGGAGGTGTTGGTGGGAGTGTCAGCTCCCGATGTTCCACCCCTGCACCACCTCCCTCGGCACCCTCGTGTTGCTATTCTCCTCTCCCAGCAGTCTCCGAGCCGACTTCACCGCTCATGTCCAATCGGAGCACGTGAGTGGCCTCGCCTCCTCTTCAGTTAAAAATAGTTTTAAAGCATAATATGCTATATTAAATACATTTTGTAGTGTTTAATCATCTATGGGAATATCACATAAATAACGCGTTTTGAACTTTACTCATTATACTTGTCCGTAATAGCTAACAGATTTTGTTTGTGTGTTCATTGATTGAAAATTCTCAGGAAATTAGTTATGTTTCACTTATTCATTTTTATTATTTCTTTATAATATGCCAAACAAAATCGACTTACAATATTGTGCAACAATAGATCGATTATTTAGTTTTCTATTTAAAATATTTTGTAGTTTATTTGAATAATTTGATATCGTTATTTAAAAAGAACATTATTGTCACAATATTTTAGAAAAATATTATAACGATATTGATTTCATTTGATGTTTCGGTTTTTCCTAAGCCATAATCCAACAATTATTAGCATAATTAATTAGTGAATTAGCACGTGCTCCTCGCTCTCTGTACTATGCAATAACTGTGATTATTATTATATGTTATTAATTTCTTGATGATGGTTTAAGAAAATGTGATGGATGATGGTTTTAAAAACAAAACCACTTTCTTTCTTTTCAATACTATTTGTATTTGTATTTGTATTTCTATACTTGTAGATTCCACTAATATTATATGTAGACATTTGCTATCCTACTATTTAAAATTGACCAAATCAACCATTTGATCATTCTCTGCACATACACATGTTTATTAATTTCTGATGTGTAATCAACCATTTTTCTTCATAAATGACTGCATCTTCATTAAATGTAATAATTGTGCATGACCCTGCTAATATATACGACTTAATTCTAGCTTAATACATCTTTAATTTAATGGCAAAATAATAAGCAATATTTTTTTAATGGCGGCTGCGATTATTGCATGGCTTTCTTATATATTAATTTTTCTTTTCAGATGCTGATACCGAATGTGTATAAATAGTGTATCCATCTCCACTCATTTCAACCCGTACTGACTGCACGCTATTCACTATACATTATCCACCCACAAGTATTTTATATGATTATAAAATTTAAATTAATATCTGATCTACAATTAATCAAAAATAACCTGCCTGACTTTCTTTGTCCTTATAATAAGAATACAAATGTGATATTAATATTCTTCCTTGGTCCACATTCTTCTTCCTACCCGATTTTCGCTCTCATGACCGATGCCTACTCATTGATCGGTTCCAGTCGTCGCTACCAGAAAGCCTCACTAAGCTCTCTCCACGGGGCTAGTCCCTTCTCCTCTCGGAAGAAAATCAACCCGTATGTCAGTTTTCCGGTCAAGTCTGTCGGTGAAACGGATCAGGCCAGTGAAGAAAATAACAACAATTGTAGCGGCGATGCAGCTCAGCGGCAACAACAAAGTCTCCACAAATCTTCCAATTCTGGTTCTCAGATCAGTTTTATTTGAAACCATGCGTGTGTTTTTACCTTCTTTGATATTCGCTGTAATATACATATATATATAAGATCTTCAAATGTTAACTATACATATTATGTATCACCAAATTTTATTATAACTTTGAGAAATACAATAAGACACAAATGACATACATTATAGAAATAGACTTCAAACTGCTACTCAATTTGGCTGTAGAAAATGTATTTTTGTATAAATAATACTATGTAATGCATAATTATATAGTATATAAGATTCTCTCCTATATCTCAACACAATGCTGTATACTCTCATAAGATATAATCGGGTCTTTTAAAAGTTAAAATAGTTTGTTTTTATTACTATAAATAGCAGTGCCAGATACAATGAAGTGTTTTGAGTATGCGCTTCATATACTTCATTACACAAACTAAATGATGATTATGGCCGGTAATCTCCCCCTATATATCTATAAAACCACACTTGTTGTTCTTTTAAGATTACAACTTATACGAAAAAACGATTTCTTGATATTAATATTTAACTGTCTGCAGAGCAAAATTACTTTAGTCAAAATTTGTTGTAATCGAGATTGTATAGACTGTAATTTCATAATAATATTACATTATCGAAAGCAAGTAGGATTAAAATGTAGTAAATTCAAATTAGATTGATTAATTGAAATATAACATACATCATATTATATAACAATTACAGCATTATACTGTGTATATGGTACACTATTATATAAGAATTCAATTAACATGCTGTTGAAGGCTGTATCAATACAAAGAGAAAAACAGTTAATAAACTTACAGTATCTAAACTGGATAAAGACGGGGAGCAAAAGATTTTTCACAATATTTCACTTCTTAACGGTAAAAGCTTTTGTGACACGCTGTTTATTATATGTTCCGGTTCTGATGAGCCTTTCAAAATGAATTAAAATGCCACTGAATGATTATCAAAATTATTGAATCGAGTTAATATTCAAAGAAGAGATATTTATACGATTTTCTATTCTAATAGATACTAAATTACATATTATGTCATATTTGACTATTTACACAGTGCTCTTAGATCTTAATCCCTAATAATTTTGTACATTTCCTTTCTCATATTTCAACGTCTTGCCCCTTTGAGCTCTTCTTCAATCATGTAAAAATTTTGTATCAAACGCCACGATTTAGTGCAATATCTTTGTCATATTATGTGCTACGTCAGAATACCTAGTAAAAGGAAAAATGTTATCTAGGAGGAGGTACACTTTCTTTCTGTACAAATTTTGCAAAAGATCCACTTTGACCTAACTTCTAAATATTAGACTCAATTAATTGATAAATCACACAAGACGACTCACTGTGTTTTTATTGATCTATCTGTAGTTATACGATTCGTTTTTGCAATGATGCTAGTATAGACATTGAACGAATTATATACGGAGAAATGACTGAGGATATATATAACTGTCTTAAAAGTAATATATATGTACATTAAGTTTTTTGTTTATATTAATCCTCTATTTGTCCAAATTTCTAATAAACAAATTGATCATTTTTATTTTATCAACTATAGCAGATTTGTTTTATTAGAATGATACATGTATAGGCGTATCTTACACTTCAAAGTTAAATATGAAATTGTATATTTTTATCCAATATTTTTCTGAAAGTATAAGAACTAACAAAATAACAATAGGTTTAAAATTATTTTTTTAAATTATTATATGTACTATTAAATAACAGTAAAATTATATTTTTTACATGATATCTTTCTGTTATATCTAACGTGTATAAGCACATTAACATATAAATGATACATTATATTTTTATTTGTAGTCACATTTTTTACTTTTTAAGTATCGCAAAGAAATAACTACTAATTGAATAAAATTATATTATATTATAGGTACGTCTTTTTTATACGAGTTTTAGTCTTATATTTCTTATAATAAATAGTCAAAATATAAACTTCATGCATTCACTATATATCACTTTCGGTGTATTGTCTGTAATAATGAAATTTAAGTTTGTAGAACTGTAAACCATTATTTTCTATTGATAAGTTACCTTTGTAATACAAATATTCAAAAATATCTGTTAATTGTAATTACCATAATATAATTTCTCATATATTTCTATGTGCTAGACGTTTGAAAATAGTTTTTTCTATTATAGATATACACTATATTTGCCAAAAGGATAACTACAAATAAACATGTTACTAAAATCGATTTCTTGTTGAATTATTTCAAACAGCTTGTAATATACCTTTATAAGTAAGTTATCCCCATTAAAAATCTTTATGAATAAATTAAAGTTATTTGATTAAATAATTAAATATGTTTCCCATTCTGTTAAGTGAATAGTGTATAGAAACACTATGGGTATTGAAGCATATATAAATGAAGTGTATATCAATACCACACTATTTTTGCTTGGGTTAATAAATGAGAATATGTACACAATATCAAATTTATTTACCAGTTTGCCGTCTTTCATCGGTCAAATTTTTAGTGTAATTTTTAAATTCCAGAAATATATATAATAAATCCGTCTGGTTTTTAAATTGTTGTTGTCATTTGGATAGAATTTTCGATATAAGCAGAATATAATACAATATTATACATATTATATACATAATTTAGTATTCTATTACATAATAGTTGTAATTTTACATATTCACGTGGATACATATTTAAAATATCATCACACAACTGCCTCCCTCAACAAACATTGTAGAATGTTTAACGAAGTACATATTAGACTAATTTAAATTGATAAGTCATTTAAACTTCGAAAAACAAAATATTACACAAATATTGCTTTCGTGCACTCGGTTATAGTATTAACTCTTCGATTTTTAAGTATTTCGATTAGACTGCTCAGTCATATAATTGAATAAATGTTATTCTAAAATTGGCGCTATGAAGAAAAGAGAACTCATAAATCGATATTAATACAAGAGTTATTATTCAGATCCATTATGCTACGTATTTCATATCGTGATTGCGCAATCACATTAAGTCTTACATTTAAATGTACATTTAAATCAAGGAAATTCCTATCCCTCTATACTACCGTTCTCAATGAAGACCGATACATATATTATTGTAGGTATATATATACTTTTTGATTTTGTGCTTTTAATTCTGACAAAAGGTACAATTATTAGTACTTATATATTACGCATTTCTTGAACAATATATAGGTACTATTAAAAGAAGGAATATGATAATTATACATAATAACTAATATAATAAAAGATATCCAAATGTTGGGTTTTATTATAGATTGTAGGACATATTGCAATACTTATTTGAAATACGTAGGTTCATAGCATTAATAGTATAGTACATTCTTAATACACAATATATTGTAATAAGTGAAAAAAAAATGACAAATATATATATATTAATATGATAATAATAAAATATATAATATTTATGTAGTACATAGAGACATCGGATTATATTATTCATCTGAACTGCTTGAATTATATAACTTCTGAATTATTGCCCCACACCCATAGAGTACACAGAGAAATGACTCATGTGTTTTGAATGTATACATTTTAAAAATATATATTAAAATTCATCGAATCAATTGTAGATTTCATTTCTT
>JAYRBW010067907.1:0-27800 GCA_036023295.1 Invenusta paracnida | reverse complement strand
GATAGCTGCTATACATAACATGACCATATAGTCTGCAGACTACTGTTTTCTCTACACATTAACTGAGAAAATATACTCGCCACCGGATGAGTGATTTTTGAAAACCCTGCCTAACAAAAAGTAGGTAATACCTCTTCCTGAATATGGCCTCAAGGAAACCTGTGGGGCAATTGCCCCACCCCCATTTTTTTGCCTACGGGCTAGATACCCTATAGGCCCCCAAATATTATCCTTCAGGAGGCAATCAATGCATGCAAAATCACACATCATTGTGAAAAATGTACACAGAAAAAGAGTTTGACTGCATTTTTAAAGCTTTAATTGTACTAGCATGTAGCATTAATATTAAAGGTTCTGTTTTACCAAGATGCAGAACTGCTCCCCAGCAATTAAATGATAGCTCTGTAACTCACCCATTTGCAATACCAGCATCTTATTACAAATTGCTATATACTATTAGGCTTTGGAGAACTTGAACAATGATTTAACCATCACTTGAAATTCCTGATGCAATCAAGAAATGTCTTTTAAATATTCTAAAACAACATGAATTTACCATGACTTTGTTCCAGATATTATCAAACAGTTGTATGCCTCAGATTTAAACTGTTCACAATTGAATCAACAAATGGCAATGCATTCAGAGCTTATAAAAAATGATGAACATTTGACCAATATAACATTCAGCTGCAAACTGACCAATATCCTCATAAATTCTTAGTAAGTTCTACAATATTCTTAGAAGTTGACAAACTCATTAAGTAGTGTTTTACGATCCCTATAAGTACTGCAATTGGCAGAAAAATCCTTCTCCACTCTAAAAAGAGTAAAAACTTGTTTGAAGTCAAAAATGACACAACTTTGGATGAATGACACTCTTAACTCATGTGCACAAAGATATTACAGATACAGTATTTTTTATATAGTTTACATCATTTTGTAGACTGTGATTAACATTATGTATTATAGTTTTATGTATAATTAAGTGATTTGGGGGGGGGGGACTTTTTGAACACTAAAAAACAAAAACATATATATGAGTCTATTCAAAAGATGCATCAAACTTTATTCATTTTATTATTATACTATATAATCATATGTTAAATAGCTTAGTATAATGCTATTGTAATTCTGCTTATAATGTTGTACTCTATTATTGTTAGGTATAGACATATATTTTCTGATTGTAGTACTATGTATTACCATTGTGTCATTGCAGTTGAGGAAACCTGGATATTTTTTAACATTTTTATTCATTCAATAAAATTAATATATAAATTTGGTGTTAAGTATTTTTTGTTTACACTATTTTTATAAATTTATATGGCGCCTTTGATGGAGTCTATGTGCCCCTACAACATTTGGACCCTCATAAAAAATAGCTTCTTCTGCAACTGTCTCTTTGACATTGTTTCTAACAGTGAAATTAGTAATGTTTGTATTAATTAATTTGGAAATTTAAATTTAATAAATAGTTAAAATGAAATTATTTGTCTATAAATTGGCTATTTGTCTGATATTTAAAGCAAAAAAATTGACAATAAGATGACTCATACTGGTAGTAATATATAACATTGAGTGTCATTGTTAAATTCATGCTATTTACAAATCATATATATATTATTTTCACTCTATACATACCATTTGTAAATATTAATACAGTTCACAAAGAGTATACTAGTCTATATACCATTAATATATAGGAAAATTATACTTTAAAATTTGTCAATGATTAAAGAATAGTCAAACAAAACAATTTCTATTTAAATATTGTATTTAAATGAAATTGTCATTTAATGGCAACATCTGTGTTATCAAATCAGTAATTTACTTAATTACTTACTTAATTATATAATAACTAAATTATACTAACTAACAGTATCTCTAAAATCTCTCAATAATTTCTGTACCAAAAGAAAGGCAATAAAAAGCAATAAAAATAATTATTCGGATATTTTATTAATTATCAAATTAATCAGTTAACAATTACAAAATCTTGCTAGCTATCGGTTACAATTTAATTATGTGATTTAACCTCAATATTTGTTTAGTAATTTTATGACCAATATATTTGTGTATTACATAACAAACAAAGGAGTACCATTCCTCCAGACTTCATCCAAACTCATGATTGCTTGTCACCTCATCAAACACAGGAGTCCAATCTCTCCAGATCTCTTTCCAAATACTTAGAATCGTTTGCTAATGGGCTTGCTTCTGAATATTAAAAAATCGCATTTTGTCGGTACCCACCCGACCTGTCAATTTGCTTCCCCTCACAACACTGAATCTTTTTCACTTTACACTTCTCCCATGGAGATTTTCAATTCAAATCAAACTCCATACAATAATTGACCATTCCAAAAGGATCACAAACATTTCATAACTTTACTTTGGTAAAAGGTATTTTACTCAAACACATAATTTTATCCATATCTCGTAATTACAGACTGATAATATTTTACTCAAACACATAATCCATATCTCGCAATCAAAAGACGCATTGGTAGCACAAATCAATATATTTTATCATGGTCGTTCATATCTGTGGGAACATCTGCATATAATGCACTCAAAGCAGCTAATCAAATTTTGTTCATTCTTGAACAAAACAAACAAAATTTTATTATGTACCTACATTTAGGAAAAAACGTTTTTATTTGTACATCATTTATGTTTGATTTTACATGAACAAGTAACATTACTTTTGCTATGTATAATGGTTAAACGGTACATATCAAATATACATAATTATGTTGTTTTCTGTTCAATTTTGTAATTTATTGTTATGTTTATTAATGAATACTCTGAAATAACAATTTAACAAAAAACAATAATTTAATTTTGCTATTAACATAAAAATATACTAAACAAAAATATATACATTTTTATAAATTATAACCGTAAGCTTTGTTATATTTTAAAAAATTGGGTTTCTTATTATATTTCATATATTTTTTTTAGAATCATGCTCTTATTAGAAATAGAAGCGAAAATAATATCAATGTAATACACATATATTGTTATGTGCAAGTTATCATTTTATAATATTACTATACTATTTGAATAGCATTATATTGTCTAACTTATGGCATGATGCTTTTATAAGAAGAAGAATTCATAGATCGTTAAATAAATTTTAATAACTAAATATTAATTTAAACAATATATTTTAAGCTTTGCATTAGCTTAGGTATAGATTCATATTATTATAAGTAGAGATTATTTTTTGTACTATTTTGTGATATGATTGTTTTATATAACCATTAATTTTGAATATGATGCTTCGTCGTTTTTATTCCAGTATTTTCTAAAGACATCTCTTTTCAAAAATATTATTTCTTAGGGAGTGATATTTCAAACTGACAATGATGCGACCGCCAACGCTGTATACTCAAGAAGAAAGGCGGCCAAGATACTGTGTTGGTGGAAACGGTAGCATGAACAACTGGAGCTCTCCACCACCTCGCTCTTTATCACTTCATGATCCAGCAACTCAGTTTATCTTCAATGGTGACGGAGGTAATGTTACTGAAATTACCGACAATAACAGCCGTCTTCCCCTACCAACTCATAAGCTCCGCGAGAGTTTCATAGATCGTCTTAAGAAGCGGTTCACCTTCCGTACTACTAGCTCAAGAGAGACCACTCCCACTACCCCATCTCCACAGCAATCTCAGCCGCCACTTACTTTCCCTGTATCGAACTGCTACCCCCATCAACAACAACAGTATGTTCATCAAATTCAGCACAGTCATGGTGTTGTAATGCGAACACGTCAGGAAACAGCACCTTCACCCCTTCCCTTTCCCATCAACATGGACGATCCAACCATTGCTGCCACCTTCGCGGACACATATCTCCGGCCACGGAAGTTCTCCCAATGTGATCTACAGCATATAAACCACGTTACATCTACGACGCCAGCAACAATGCTTCAGAGTGGTGTACTGGTGGATCCTTGGCTCCTCTCCTCCATGGTACAGCCACTGAGCCGACACTCTAGTCTCATGTCGACGAGTGCTATGAGCTCTTCTGCTATAGATTCAGCTGCTAGCGGTTGGCGACTTCCTCTCGTCGCCTGCACCTCGGACTCGACTAGGAGTAGCGTGAGTGGGGGTTGTGGTTTTTCTCCCTCGGGCAGCACTACTGCTGCAGTCAACACCTCTCTCACCTACTGTCTGCGTCCGCCACCTCCGCGCTACTGGCTCCTAGCTGGCTTCGGCTGGTACTGGGGCCCACTCACACACTCCGAGTCCACGCGACTTCTGCTCAATCGACCCTTGGGAGCTTTTCTCGTCCGTGATAGTGAGCAGATAGCCGGTCGTCTCACACTCACTTATCGTGCTTTGAGTGGACAGGTTTGTTTATCTTGTTTTTATTTCATTAATTGATTTTTGAAAAGGGTTTCTCATTTAAATATCTATTTGATTATTTCTTAGATATTCTTAGATATTATGTCATGATGTAAATTTGGAATCATTATATGGTGCAAATTTTAATCTTTCGTGTAGTGCAGATTAAGGCACTATTTGTTCAATTATTTAATGTTAAATTTTATTGTTTATTGTTTATGAATACACATCTGATAAATAAATAATAATACTTTTCGGGATAAACTTATAATGAACAGCTCAAGCAAACAAAAATATGAACATTTAGTTGGTCGTAAAATTGATCTCAATAATTAAAGAACTAGTTTTTTTAATACAGCTAGCAATTTTTATTATTCCCATTTAAAATTTCTAATAATTATTAATATTACTAATTTGCATAGCATGTAATCAACTTATTTCTGAGGTTCAAGTGTATGGTACCTATATTAACTGTTCCAATGATAGCTTAATCGAGTCTTCTATATGATTTGTCTTCTCTATTTTCCAGGTGCTTCATCACCGCATCGCCTATCGCGAGGGGTGTTACTTCTTCGTGGCAGGAGAAGAGTTTAGTTCTTTACCTGACCTCATCAATCATGCAATAGAGTGTTCACGGCATCGCGGAGTTTACTGTCTCGCTCGAGATTCCAGCTGTAATGGCGTTTCTACTACAACTGCCATCGCTAATGCAGGTAACCATCAACAATTCCATGGCAATGCCGTGTGTCTCCTGGAAGCTGTTGACCGTCGAAAACAGGTTTGTTCCCTTCACTACCTCTGTCGACTTGTCATCAGACACAACAATATTACACCGAGAACTTCCAGTAATTTTCAACAATTTAAACCGTAGAACTTTCTACACATTCTTTCATTAACTTACCAAATTATTCCATGCAAATACATTGTTTTACCTGTACCAATTAATCTACTTTGTTTTTCTAAGCTTTAGCTTTTTAATAATACAAAATAATCATGAACATCGCCGACATTTTCGTGCATAAAATACCCTAGTAATTAATACAAATATTTTAATGCAATTTTATTAATTTTAAATGTACGATCTTTTATAATATTCTGAAGACTAAATAATAAAATGTGTACCATAAATTGCTTCATAATGTTTGTACACAATTTACAATAGTATTATAAGGCATTACAGTATTCGCTATAACGCATAACTTCTTCACATTTTGTTATTCCACATTTTACGTTTCTTGTACACTAATATTCATTTTGTTATCTTTTGCATATTACATGCATACTATACATATTATATTTTATTGTTTTTATAACCGAATTACTCCACGTTACACTATGCAAATTAATTATGTGCTACAGTCCAAAGTAATTTTTTCTTTTAATATTTTTCCCATATATTACTGTCATATTTTTTAATTATAAAACTTTGTTTGTTTTCTATATAATAAAGCAAAACTTAAATTTAGATAATATGTTATTACAAACCACATAACAGTACGATAATTAATTCAGCAATCATTTTTAGCAACCTCACTATAAATATTTATGTCGAACTTTTCGATAATTCATTTTTTACAAATTCTTTGGTAATTGTTTATTCAATTAAGCTAAGCTTTTGTGAATTATAATTGTTCAGCTTAATTATTATATAAGTTTATTAGCGTAATTGATTACACATTTCGTCTTCCTCACAAACCAATGCTTTACAATTTTTTTTTTCCATAGAATAATTATGAAAACAAATTTATCATATTAATAACATGTTTCTAGAATGTTATTATAGTGTATATTTTAAAGAAATTTTGTACGTCCTTTCGAACCTTCCAACAAATGTTTTTTTATTTAATTTCACATTCTGAGTGTAATATTGATTTGTAAAAAGTAAGTACAGTTTTTTTTATTAAAAATATATATCAACTGCTATTTCAATCTGTATATTTTTCTCTCCCTAATTTGACTGAGAAATTGATCTACCACTTATAAATACAGACGCTTTGTTCCCAATTTTCAGAACATTCATAGTATTATTTAATAAAATATAGTGTGTACTTATTACCATAAAATATACTCAGTTTCTTTAAGCTCTTATGCTTAAGTCTAGTCACGTGGGCTCATGACCACTATCAGACTATGCACTTCCTCACATGTACTCTTATTATATAGAGAAACATTATATTACAGACAATTATACAATTTTGGTAATTTCGCATTTTTCGACTAACTTTCTGACTTTTTATTCTCTTATTTTGAGATAACATAAAATTCGTGTTCTTGCACATGTTGTTTTACCTAATATTGTTGATGTGTATACATTATTATGTATCGCTATGTATTCTACAAGAATTGCTTTCCTGTTTTATTACTATTTCATATATTGTATAATATGCTTTAGTCAGTTCAAACCAAAAACTATGTACATGTTTGTAATTTTAGACAAAATAATTTCATTAGAGCATATACCTACTGTGTATTATGTCAGTATTATGAGTTATTATTTTCTCACAAATAAATATTCATTTTTATACAATGATTTATTTTTATATAATATTGTAGAAATATGTTTGGATTTGTTTGGTTACTAAAGTAATGATATAAAAACATTTTTTTGGCATATACATATAATTTTGTGTTGTCACCAATTTCTATTTGTTGTGAATATTTTGTTAATATTGATAAACATCAATAGTTTGACAGTATTTTGAATACTATTTCAACGTACGTACAATATTATTTCATAGTCTGCAATATCAGATTTTTTTTATGTATGATTTATTGTATATTATACATAATTAGAAGTGTACTAAATTCTATTACAATGTCGAAATATGGTTTACTATTATGATATTTTATATCACCAAAGAATTTTAAATGTTTAAAGCAACTAACACACTAAATAAATATGCTAATACTTATATACAATCCAGAAAACCTATTTTTTAATAAGTTTACGTTTTATAATGCGGTACACTTTTAGTTAATCAAATGAAGTTTTTTGGCGTTTTTATTGTTGTTGAAAAAAATAGACTAAATCTTTCAATAACTTTTCTTTTAGTTCTTTTTTGCAATAAATATAAGAGTTTTTTCAACTTACTGTGGCTTTTTATTTTACTTGAGCTCTTATTTTGCCTATGTAATAATTGTATTTATAGTCTTTTAAATTCAAGTAAAATGCATCATAGGTCTTACAGGCCAATGCTGTTGTGACATTGACAAATCGCAGACACTGTAAATTGGTCGACACATCTATTTTTGATTTGTCATATTTGTTTATTTCATTTATTACTGTGAAATTTTATAAATAGTTGGCATTTTGACCATTTTCTACACTTTATTATCTTTTAATTTGGAAAATTGAGTTATTATTATTTTTTTCTTTATTTTTAGTATTCTGTCAAGTACAAAGAAGAAAAGGGTAAGTATTTTCGAAAAATGTTACTCAATCTTTTTTTAAATTATAAACATTTTTATACTATATATTTATATAGGTATTTAAATTAGTAATGCCGATAATACATAGCTATTTTATTCTTATAAAATAATAGACTAAAACCAAAGTATTGTCTCATAACTTACAACTCTATTAAAATGCAATCTAATTTTCTTTGCAATTCTAAGTTGAATTTTCCAACTGATATTTTTTAACAGTTTCAAAAGCACAAAACGCATATTATATACATTTATATCATTTATATAAAAAAACATATTTATAGCTATTATCTTTAGTTTTATTTGACCATAATATGTCATGGTTTTTGACTTTAGCAACTGATATTTTCACAATTTCAAAAATGATTTTATTGTCAGTTTCAAATCCATGATAATAAAATTTATCTATATGTGTATATATACATATATACATATATAAATAAACGTATATTATGTTTATGTATATAGATTATGTTAAATATTTTCAAAATATAGTTAATAATAGTATTAATCATTGCATTATCACCTTTCCATTACTAAAAGACTATCGAATTTTATATTATTGTATAATCTTAGTAACATAATATTATGATAGTATGTTTTTATCTACATGGGTTTTTTGTATTCGTTCCTCTATGTATGTTGTGAATTTGAGTATTGTCCAAACGTTATGCCTAAATATATATTCTTTTCGTCCTGATTTACCCTTGATACTTTAATGATTAATTTGATCAAGTGGTTCCTCGCTTTAATTTTCCATTTTTATGCTATATGAATGACCCATGAAAAACGGAATTCTTTAATAGAGGGGGAAATACAGACTCCGCCTTTTTCATTATTTTATTGAGTTTTCTTGCTCTAATGTAGTAGGATGTATAGGCGTACCAAACACGAGATTTTTGTCTACAACTTGCATTTTACAACATTGCAAGGACTTCTATGTAACTAGAAATGGGGATATTAACTTCTTAACTGACTAATGGGAAAATATTGGGACAGGTTTGTCTATAACAGCCATTAATTTTAAATTTCGTATATTCGGAAAGTCATTCATATACGATAGTATATTTGTATACTGTGTAGTATGTTTTAAAATATACCCTCGAGGTTGTTTAATGTATGACTGGGACAAGGTTAAGAGGGTAAGTCGTGCTTGTTGAGATAACTTCTAGCTTTATAACACAGACGCCCTTGCTCTCTTGAGAATGAGCTAGCCAGAAAAAGTTATCCCCTTCTCTTTTACTTTATTCAAGAGCCCCCTCGGGGATTGGAAACGAATATGGAGGAGAGGGTGAGAAATTTACAGAGTAGCAGAGACAGCGTAGCAGAGCTTTCTTTCTCTGAAACTCTGGAAATTGCATAATTGTTTAGTCGTGGAGGAAGGAAGGAGGAAGACACGAACAAATGAGGGACATTACAGTTTGAGTGAAAACTAGATTATCGAGTCAAACGCGAACTTCTCTGCGTTATATCACAATATATGTAGTTGTATAGCTTAAATTGAATACACTGCTTCGTTTCTTAAATACACGTAGTTATAGCAAGTGTTCTTTCAACTTGGTAGGTCATTGCCTGAAATTATGAATATATGTACCTACCTATATCTAATGCAATATATTATTTTTAATCAGAACACTCATTTCTGATTTAATTCCAATTTTACGCGCTTCTATTATATATGGTATGTGCATATATGTTAAGTCTCATATACCATATATATAAAGTCGGTTGTGTAGTTGGTAATCAATATAACTTCTATATACCTACCTGCTTGTTTCCAAACCTATAAGAAAATTAGATTGTTCGTCCTCGTAAGTGTTCTAGATAGTCTAAATATCGCCATCATTTCGAAGCCACCTGGGTATAAGATTATGATTGTCAATCATTTTTTTCTTCACTTTCTCTAACTTTTCTCCATAAATGTTATCATTTTCGTTAAATAAAACGCATCTCCATCTTTTTATCTAATTGTTTATTACAATAATGATTGGACATATTTTAACCAGTTGTTTTATCAATTCTGAGTTCTCATTAGAATTTGTCGTTTGTTGATATTACAAAATTCTTAATCATAACTTAAATAAATATAGTATATTTACTGAAATAGTTTATGAATTAATAGTTCCTGGCACATTCCATTCTATGTTAACAGATTCTATGAAATAATTTGCCTCTTTTTATTTGCACTAATTTATACAGAAACTTTATTTATATATAAGTCGGCGTTATTAAGATATTTTGCTTATATCTGTTAATGTAAACGTTTTGTATGGCCATTTATGCAGTTAATATTGTATACGTAAAGGCGCACTATTTTTTTGCATTTTTATTGCTTCTATATTATTATTTTACCCTGTTTCAATATTTTATCTTCGTGATTAATTATTTGTTTTCGTCTCATAAATAACATGAATAGTTTTAATAACAAACTGTATTGAGCTTTTAAATAAAACGACTCTTTCATAGACAGTTTACATTAGCACGATATTTTTAGGTATATACAACTGTTGTATCAACTAAAAATAATAATTTGCAGTAATAATTCTCTACTAATTAAAGTCAAAGTGTTGTTGTATTTTTTATTAATATTTTTTATTGTTGCAGTATAAATTAGTTACCTCATCGGGTGGGGCTCAAGTTTAGAAATTTAGTTAACTATACTCTTAATATTAAATGTAACTTCATACCTTCACAGTACTGTTATCGATTAGTTTCTATAGCTTTTGTTTGCTTAGTTTAACACTTTTATTCATGTATAGATTCAATGTATTCTCGGTAATGTAGTTTTAAAACATATACTGATATTGCCTTCCTTATGCTCCCCTGTCTGCACCCCTTTGTGACTATATATGTGTATGTGTTATATACAAAACAGCCCACGACGATAGTGTGTGGAGCTGCGCATGGGGAAAGAATGAGAAGGACAATACAGACTATATCGTCACTGGATCCCTGGATGATAAAGTCAAAGTTTGGAAATGGTGAGTATCAAACTTGCATTTTATTAATACACAAAATGGTCCACAAGATTTTGTTGTATTATTTTTAACAAAACAACAATAGAGCGAATTCAAAATATTTATCTTTTTATTATGAATTATTTTAAAATAAATTGAGTATTCATATTTTATTTGTTAGATCGGCCATTATAAAAAACACAAATATTTACATAGTCGTCATTTATGCAAAACTCGTACAGGGCATTCTGCAAATTTCAAATCATTGCTGAGTATTAAAATTAATTGAAACTTTTCTATTACCAGCAAAACTCTATTCATTATAACTCTGTTTCCTGTTATCCACAATATTTATCGAAATTTGGTACGGTAGAAAGACTTTTATAATGCCAAGAAATTTATAACAAACTTCATAATAAATAAATATATACATTTTTACTAGTTTCGTCCTGTTCGGACATCATCAGGAAAGTTAATATTTACAACCCTGGAAAATTAACCGATACAAGTTTTTGTTGGAAATTTTTAAATTATTATTTCTTAAAAAAAATTTTTTAATTAGCTACTTTTAAAGTTAATATTTAAGTAAAATCAATAAATGATCAAGGCTTTTTTTATCAATCAATAAATAGTAGTCTCGAAAGAGTCTGTTTACGCGTTCTCAAAGGGGGTGGGGTGTGAGAGGCTAATATGATGTAATTCCTCCATTATGATCAATCACCTGGCATTGACGTGGCATAGACTTAATGAGTCCTTGAATACAGCTCAGATGCAACCTGAAACAGCTGGTCCATGCCATGGATAACAAATTGGTCAAGATCTGATTTGAGATACTGCCAGATGTTCTCAATGGGGTTGAGGTCAGGGCTAATGGCTGGCCATGGAAGCACTTTGATCCTGTTCTGCTGAAACCAATGCATTGTGAGAAGAGCCTTGTGAGGCATCCTACTTACTTATGTGGCGTTACTTAAATATTATCTTTAAAAGTTGCTGATTAAAAAAAATTGAAATACTAATTAAAAAATGTTTCTACAAAAAACGTGTGTCGGTTAGTTTTTTCCAAGGCTGTAGTACATTAATACAAGAAAGAAAACTTATTATATATAAAAAGCTTATATAGGTTTCAATAATAATTATAGCTTACATACAAATTTACTACAATTCTAATATATGAGAATACAGCTCAGATATGAAACTGATAACACGAAGATGAAAAAATTAGATAAGGTTGAAAAAATAAACTGGCCTAATTAAGTAAGAGAGTTATTAAGAATGGGTTGGTTGTATTTAATATGCAATGTTTTTATAATCGAAAGGTCGCAAAAATTATTGGTAGTGTCTAAAATAAAAGTTTTTGGTAATACAAGAACAACTACATGAAAGGCGGTGCGAAGCAAAAGCCGAATTTCTCGATGGTAAACCAATCTCAGAAATTCTAGTGAAGAGATGGCGCTTAGTTTGACCAATGTAACGCCACTGCCTATAGTATTCTCAGAACAGGTAAATTAGTAAATAACATAAGATTTTAAAGCAAGATGAACACGGTCTTTAAGCGAGGAATACTGAGCTATTTTAAATGATTTCAAAAATAGTTTAAACAGAGAGTTTAGATTATTTTAAGCGTTTTAATTTATGTTTGAGAAGGACTGAAGGACGACCGAGAAAAGAAGGAAGGACAATAACTCTAGAATTATAAAACTAATTACTAATCGAAGGAGAAAGCATTTTTTTAATAACGAGTTAACACTAGACCAAAATAAACTTTAAGGATAAGAATTATGAACAAAAGTTCCGATAAATTATTTTCATCGGAGTATAATAAGTTCCAACGGGAGCAGATGCGATAAGCACGACTATTAAGCAATAAATAAGGCTAATGTTCTACGAGGTTAAAAGGCATGAAAGTTAAGTAAACAACCAGTATTGGTAGGTTTAGAATAAACGCTAGAGTCAGCTTCATTATTAGACGACAAAACCGCAACGTCTAAGAATATAGATAGAATGTGGACATACTTAAGAACTTTGTTATCTTGGTATTTATCGAAATACCTTTGAAATGTAAAGTTTTTATACCTATTTTTACTCAGTTAATGTTTAAAGTTATTTATATCGATCATTAATATTATTCTATTACATGTAAATGTGACGGTACTTCATTCTATTAATAGAAATAATACCCTTTAATTATTATGACGAACAGTGGATAAGAATTAATAGATTTTAAAGTATTTTCTACCACAACAGTAAATGTGCTACCTCATTTTTTGTTATACGCGGGTGCCATTCAGTCTGTATGTTTCTCATTTAGGAATGTAGACCGACTAGAACATCTTCACACATTAGAGGGCCACCATCTCGGCGTCATATCTGTCGATATCAACAAGAGTGGTAATATGGCCGCCTCCAGCAGTCTTGACTCTCAGGTAAGTAAGTCTGTTTTATTTTTATGTTCTTTAAAGAAATATACATTTGGATAATGCTCATATATATATATCTTTCAAACTAATAACAGCATTTTTTACTCTAATTCAATCATTATGTGGGTTATCACTAAAAGAAGAATATATTTTGATGATTTATTCATCTCGATTGAAACGTATTTATATTATTGCACGTTGAATTTGAGTAAATATTTAATAATGATTCAGATTGAAATACCCACTCCTCTCACCTTTATGCTAGTTACTGTATTATTATATATTCGCATAGACATAAGGGGTAAGTAGACAATACCCACAATTTTGAGCCACAGAAGTGACCTTTCATGTATTTATTGCATTCCACTACGTCATAATCTGTTCTGCGAACAATCCAACAGTTACACCTACATCGCCAAATATAGTTTTGAGTTATGTGAATTACCTACATTATATTTTTCATTTTGATGTTCTAATTAAATAGAACCCATTTTTATTATGTATTTTATATAACTCACAGCGTTCTGTAATCAGTTCAAATATACCAGCACAATTATAACGTATTTTCTATTTGCTTAGAAAAATATTCAATGATTTCATTTTTCTATCAGTAACAGATAATACATTAACTATAATATATCAATAATATTAGTAACCATGCCATTAAAATGTCTGCTAAAATAATATTTATTCTTTAGTGACCTGTTGATCCAAAACTATGTGTTTAATATTTTACTGTTATTATGCATACTTGTGACACTAGTACATAATATACACAAAATAATATTACCCAGCGTTTTACTGTTACTACTGTTTTTAGAAACATTGGTGTGTCAATGTAAACAAACCAGAATTTAGTTCTAACAGCTAACATTGTATTTCTCGGTCCTTTTGTTCATGAAATAATTGTCTCGCGATTATGTAGGTTTATCTGGATGGATAAGGGCAACATTTTATTAATTAATAATTTGCTAGATTGGCAGAAATCAAGACATCTAACAAAAATGTGTTTTTTGAATATCTAGTTTTTTCTGGTATTTATGTTATGTAAGGCATGTAAACCGAAAAATCTAGATTTTATAGCTTTGAAACTGGTCGTTTGCCTCTCTGTCATTGATGCACAGCGTTTTTTATTATCACATTATATAATCTATGCATTTTTGTATTTACATATTGCTACATTTGTTATCAGATTTTATCAACATGTTATTTTATAGATTTATTTTTTTTTCCATTTTCAGTAAATATTTTTCAAATTTGTACCTTTTTAAATGTTTAATATAGTTAAACGATATTAAATATATTTGAAAGTTTTATATTATGTTCATTTGAAATTATATCCACTGTATAGATGGCTGTAACTATTTTAATGAATCGATGTGTGTGTGCCTCGTGGTTACATTCAGTTGACTTCGAATTTTACAGGATTTATGTTCTTTTTGTGATTTTCTAATTGTTTAAGCTATAATTATTCATCACCATAGGTTCGGATCTGGGATCTGGAGTCCGGTAAACAGTATCGCTACATTGATGGCGGGCCAGTGGACGCCTGGACAGTGGCTTTCTCACCAGACTCACGATTTCTCGCCTCAGGTAGTCACACGGGAAATGTCAACCTCTTCGGAGTTGAATCAGCCAAGAAAGATCACGTCATCAAACTTTCAGGGAAGTTCACACTCAGCATCGCCTACGTGAGCTCCTTAATTTGTATTCTTATTACACATGCCATTTCTTCATGAAGGAGCTGATGTCCAAAAGTTCAGAGAATTTATCCAGCTTGTGATCATGAGATGTTGTTTTTATAAAGCTAGATTTGTACATATTATTTTGATTGGTGCAAACAAACAAATATACATCATCCAGTCAATACTGATGCAGTCAAAAAATTCATTTGCACAATTTGTGTTTATTACTAACGTAGTTTTATTAACTGATTGTTATAATAACTGTAGAAAATGGCATCGTAAGACATATTTTGTATTGTTTTAGAATTTTTGGTGTAAACCATGAGCATGTTTATTGGAATTCTTAAATGTTACAGAAAATTTAACTATGTTGTGTGATATACTTGTTATAGGTGTTATTTAATTAAACATCTGGCCTTTCATTCAAACATGTCTTACTAGTATATATATGACTTTTTGTCTATTTATCGCCAAAATAGTACTATTTAAAGGACAAATCTCAGACATGACATATATGCAAGTGTGATGCCAGCATATTAAACTAGTTATATTGATTGATAAGGCATGTTATTTTTTGTCTGCTTTTTACCCTTGCATTTGCTTCTCTGCTGAAAACGTATAATTGTATTATTTATATTATTATAGTCATTAAATATGTCTTTTTCCGTACTTAAATCTGAAACGAGCATATACATATATGGTGTATAATATGTGTACTCCATGTTTGAGGATTTTACACGTTAAAATGTCTGGCATGTTTTTTTTTTTATATACCTACTTTGTAAACTGTACATTTAGGCATATTGTTAAATACAATTCATTGTACTATTTTGAAAACCATTATGGGCATATATACTTAGGTATTTTAGCTACTGAATCAATAACTACATTTCTAAAATTAATGTTTACTTTTTATTACCTCGAATTCTAGATTATAATAATATACTGGCATATCTGTCAATCTTTTCTTAAATAGTACACTGCATTTTAATTTTTTTAACAATATGCGAAATATCAAATAATTAAAATGTTCAGTGTGGAATAAATAATATTTGAAATATTTACCTACTTAATTATAACTGTTAATTACTTAGTCAAAATTTATATCATCACTGTTTGATCCTTTCAATACAAAAATGTAATATTTTTTTAATTAATTTTCTATGTTTTGGTTAGTTATGAAGAAACTTTCTTTCTTTTATTTAAATATCTGCCGTAATATAGTAGCGAAAGCTTATTTACTACAGGTTTTATTTAATACAGATCTATTCCAACTACCTATAGAATATAAAGGATTTTATATTTACGACAATGTAACAAAACATGGTTTTAAATTTATAATTTCACAATATTACTTTATTAAGAAATATAATTATACTACTTTTATAATTAACAAAAATCTGCAACTAATTCAATATAATAGTATTGCTAAATTTCAATCTAACAACAAGTTATCTGTTGATAAGTATATTTATTCGATATTTTTGTTGCAAATTTGACCATCTTGATTGTTTATAGTTTGGAATTCTCTATCCAAAATAAAATCGCAAATTAGTTACTTGTACTTTTTTATATTTACTTGTAATTAACCTCAGGAAACTTTTTAAATGGGTTAAACCCGGTTATGCCAATTCTAAATTGGCTCTTTTTAAATTTGCATTTTTTAAATACTGATCATGCAAATATTTTAAGAGTTTGTATATCCCTTTGCTAGAACACATTAACATTGACTTTTTATTTTAGTCATATTTAAAATCTATTTGTTTTGTTCTGCTGTATACTAAATACCTTGTGAAAATATTCTTCGTAAGAGAGATAATTAATTATCGAAATTGTCTAAAAATTCTGACTTCTAAAACGGTAAAATCTAAAATGCAGAAAAGACTTCGAAGTCTGATATTTTGTTTAATAGATTCATAGTGCAAAGATATACTATAATGAACGGGTGTGTCTATATTATACATTTATTTTGTAATAATTACAAAATAAATAAACAGACAGTTTGACAGATGTTGTATATATATAAAAAATAACTTTTGAATTTATTGTTTTGGGATATATTTTGCATAATTAACTAGATTTTTTGGAACTTTCTTTGGAAATGGATACTGATATCTATAGTACATTATTAATCAGAAATATAATTTTTTAGAAATTGACTATTCCTTTAAATATGTTTCATCCTCTTTTATAAAATACACATATTATATTCTTTGGTTTTCTCTCTCCCTTCTAACAATTGCAGAGTCCGGACGGTGGACACCTGGCAGCCGGCGCAATCGACGGTATCATTAGTATCTGCGATATTCAGAGTGAAGCAGTCCTTCCCTTAGACGGACACGCGATGCCCGTACGCGCTCTCTCCTTCTCACCTGATGGCAAGTACCTTGTCTCCGCCTCGGACGATAAGCAGATCAAGCTGTACAATGTGTGAGTCAATCCTCTTCTCTCCTGATGTATCACACCAAATTAAATGTCTTTCTATGTTGGAGTATAACTACAAAATATAGTGAAAACTGTAAATCGGTCATCTTGAAATGAAAATTTATGAAGTATTAATTGTAAATATAAATTGTATTTAATTTGTCCTGTTTTTTAGGTAAAACATGATCAACAGAAATACATTTGCAAAAATTAAATCCAGAGAGAACGTGTGTGCATCATAATTAATTATAAAATATAAAACATAAAGTTGATTAAACTGAAGTTTCCAGATTACACTATCGGATATAAATACAGATATTTATATACCTACACATCAATTATCTTACAGTTTCTATCACTTACCGTCTCTTTTAATGCCAATGAATGGCAATAATATATATATATATATATTTCATTTTAATCTAGAAGCTGACATAATACACGGAATTTAGTCAGAAATCAATTTTTGAACTCTCAGTTTACAGAAATAAATTATCAGGAAACAGTTGTTATATCATATTAAATCTAACATTTTGCGGAAATGCTAATGCGGAGGGGCTATAACTCTATGTAGATTGAGGTCTCAATCTGTATTAGTAAATATGAATGCTGGAGTTAAAAATGCTTACCAAGTGGGTCAATACAATCCAAATTAAGTTGAATTGGGTTTCCGTCTTAAGTCATCAATTAATATATAAGGGGGCAGTAGACTACATCTAAGATTCATCAAGCTATTCTTTGATATCTAATTTTATATGAACCAAAAGACACTGTCAGAGGTTTGTTGGGGTTGGATGCAATATTGATGGATGGGTATTATTAAGAAGAGTAAAATACGAAGACAATCAGATATTTTGGGTTACTTTTCTCTGTTGTATATGGCAGGGTGTGTATTCCAAAAAAGGCAATTTGATAAGCTTGTCTTATTCTATTATTACACCTCTAGAGTCTATAAAAAGGCCACGGTAGCTGCCATTCAGCTGCTCGTATAAACCTTCTGATCCGGTGTGTATACTCTAATTCTATCTAATAACCAAATTGGTTGTCGGCTTCCTTCCTCTCTTGAGAGAAATATAGAGTGAAAGGCATAGCTTATACTGTTATACTGTTTGCCAAAGGACAACATCACACCCGTCACTGATAGTGTGGGTTTTTTCCGACTTTGGTAGCTCTGAGAAGAAAGAGGAGCAATCTTGAATGTCTCACATTTTCTATCTCAGTTTTATTCAATTTCCAAGTGGGTGGATAACGAATATTATTATTACTTCGGTACTACCAACACTACAAAACAACACTACAGTGCACAGTAGGTAACTTCTGGTTCAAGTTGGCAATTTAAGGTCGAATATAATGCGTCATCTCACTCGATGGCTGTGACTGGACAACCTTCCAGCTTCCCTCCCTCTTTGCTAGTCTATCTGGTTAACTCACTTTGGCCGGTGTGTTCGTATAATTTATATACAATTCGGCGTTCGCGTGGGTGGGTTGGGTATACTAGGTGACTAAAAACTGACTGACTGACATCCGCATTTCTAGAGTTATTGTTATTTCATGGACTCCCATGGGAACCCAAGAAAACTTCCACGCCAGGGTTGCGATATTATGATATGTATATGTTACACAATATTATTATTTTATGCTATAATATGCTGCAGACACGACACCACTCTCAGTGTATCAGTGTAATGTTGTTTACATAGCATCGGTTACAACAACTTACTTCAAACGCAACACTTAATTACGTACATCATGAATTGTGCTGCTGTATAATTTTTATGTTACATGTAGTGTCCATAATGTCAAATAATAGTATATCAATGTAAGGGCATGCATTTATATTATCTACTGTTATAGTAATAAGTACTAAAAAATGTAAATCGTGATTGATTCAAATTATCAGGTTCTATATGTGTAATATTGTACATAATATAACAAAAATTCCGTCAACTTCATTTTTCTGTATCGATATAATAATATGTTTTGTTACATTTAGATTTTATTATAACATCTACAATTGAACCTTATAAAATCAAATAAACCATTTAAAACAATTATTTTTATTTTATAGGTTCAAGAATTACATTATTGTATTTATTTCTGTCCTATTATTTTCATTAATATAATTTATTGTTTCCAGTCTAACTAAACATGCACATTTTAATTTGTTTAATGTCTTTTTTGGATTTATTTTGAGTTTCGATTTGAGTAAATTATACATAAAAAGAAATTAAGAACAATTTGATTATAAATCAATCGGAAAGATTCTTAGATTTGAACAAATTTATCCTCGCCTTGACAGCTGTTTTGATTGCCTTCGAGACATGTTGACGTCATTATTATGCTAGCTGTCAAAAATAATTAATTATACGTATCATTGATTTTACTATAACTAGCTTATGCGCGGGATTTAATGCAACTCTTTATTATAATTTAAAGTAGCTCTCTAAATTTATCGCTTAATCCATTTCTTAATTTTCTATGTTTTATTTGTTTTGTACATTTAATTAGATTTTATATCATCCAAAACTTTATTTCATTCATTTCTTTTGGGGTGAAACGAAGTTATCACTTATCTTATTAATTTCAGTCACTCTCAGTCCGTACCCTCATATCTTTATGGTGGAGAGGTTCATTAAGATAATACACCCCAATTTATAAAGCGATTGTTTATTTTCGATAGCTAAAAGGTTAGTCAACCTCTGTACAATGGTCTTTAGCTTCATAATCGCAACGTACCAAAAATAATATTTCTGTTCAACTTTAACTTTTACTACCTATTTTATTAATCTCTTATCCCAAAGTTATGATGTACACTTGACATAGCTGATCCCAATATATTGATTGATTGATGGGCTATCTGCTCGATTTAATTTAATTTTCGTCAAAATTGCCCCTAACACATAAAATATAGCGTGGGCTAACTTACAGCATTATAGTTGTGTTATTTCCATCATTGACTGCGAAGTTTCATAATATTATCTTTCTTTTCACCTCTATAACTAATCAATCAATCAATTGCTCCAAACAAATTTTAACTGCTTATGACAAGATTAACAAAAGACAATAAAATCGCCAGATAATTAAAAATTGTATATTTTGAGGTGCCATAAAAGTGCTTTTTATCTTACGTACATCAGCGATATACTTTTTCTCATAAAATTATTGCTGGTTCTCTTTATTACTTTAGTTATATTTAAGAATCAATGTTTAAAAATATGCAATATCTTTAACTATTTCTTCTTAGAATTTACAAATCTTGTTTCTACTTTTTAATCAAAATTTATTTTTAGATTTCAATAATTGTTCATGTTTGATACACCACAGCTTTGAATTTTCCCATTTCTGTTCCGTTTTCAATTTTTAAAATGTAATTGTTGCAAGTTAAGGTTGCTAAGTTAATACACACAACGGCAATTTTAAAATGAATGCATGAATTATAATGTGACGCACATAGTGAGCGGATAATAAAGGTCTTATTTACCGTGACATAAATTAAGTAAACAATTACCAAATATAAATTAAGGTTATCGTACTACTTTCGTAGTTATTTTAATAAAATAGGTAAAACAAAATACCTGTTATGAATTCATGTATGCATATATTTCACCAACATGATAAACTTAATTAATCAACCTTATATCATATTCAAAATACATCAGGGCATATCTGGGTGTAATAAGCATTCGAATTATATCAAATTCAGTCTAGTTACAAAATTTAGAAAGTGCTCTAAAAGTTCATATAAGGCATCTCACACACTTATGTATTTTACATTGCGCTTATTATGTAAACTGTTTCAAACAGATATTGTAGTATAATATACAATGTACTATATTATTATTATTATTATTATTATATATAATATGTAAAACCTGAATATATTATATAATATATTTAGGTTTTATATTAACTTAGTCAAATTGTGCTTTAAAAAATGAAATATTTGTATTAGAAAAGTTTGAAATTAAATTGGTTTTGTTTTATATCCTAGAAAAGGCTTTACGTGGTTTATAAATTATATATAAACTCTATGAATAGTGATAATATATATTATGTCTCTAAATAATAGTGATAAATTTATCCGGTCGTTAAATTTTCGATTTTAATTCAATTTAATTAAAATGACTCTTATTAATCATAAAATTTAGAATATTACATTCATACTATGTGCCAGATATTATGATCACACTTTAATATTCTTTCAGAACTGCATATTTTTAGTTGCTTTAAAATTTTAGATTAAGCTTAATTATTTTTAGTTATATAAATTTGATGCATGATTTCTAATCTATGTGTTTTTAAATTATAATATATTATATTTTTGAATATCTCTCATGTTCGTTGTAAATTTTTAATGCACCATTTTCTAATTTCTTTCAATTTATTGATAATATTGAGCTTGTTTTTTGCCTCTTCGAATTTGCCTATATAATATGTAAAGACTTTTAATAGTTTTTCGTGTATTAATTATTAATTTTATGAAGAGGTTATAAAGGGCAATGGAAAGCTAAATATAAGAAAACGCTCATCAGAGAATTATAAGTATTAGAGAGATAGTATACAGCACATCAAAACTCACATATCTTCGTTGGCTGACGAGGACGTTTTATTTATTCAATTAGACATAGTATTGGACAATCATCATATTCCATCAAAAACCGACATACAATAAATTATTTTCAGACTTATCATAATAGCTTTTCTGTGTAGAGTTTAAAAAGTTTATATCCTTAGGTTCCGAATGTTACAATATATAATTAATGGGTTATTTTTGACGTAATATTTATCAACATAAAATCTAGGAAGCACATCAGACTATAATATTATGATATTCTTCATTTAATAAGTAAACCATTAGCATCCTTTTTTATATGAGTCAACCTGATTTCTCTGTTGCTATGTGAAAAATTTAGGAGTCATCCTGACGTCTCTATTTATTACCTGCAACTCTGACGTTCTTCTCCCTTACCTCTCTCTATTTAACAGGCAAACGGGGACTCCTGAGTGCACACTGACCGGACACTCTGGTCTGGTGGTGTCAGCAGACTTCAATTCGGACAACAAGAATCTTGTCACCTGTTCATCGGACAAGACAGTCAGGGTCTGGGATCTCAGGAACAAATCTCTCGCACATACTTACTATGAACACGATGATCAGGTCAGGTTACCGCTATTTCTTTACAAACTAGTTACAGTCCCATTTTATGACTCAATTGACCTCTTTGATTCTTGTAAGCTGCAGTTTTTATTTCTGAATTTCAAGTTTAATTAAGTTTTGATGATGCAATCCAATAGTTTAAATTATATAAACCTGCATGATATTTATAAGCGTTTAAAGATAATATTTCCAATATTTGTATTTACTTGAATTGTCTTCTATTTAGGACTATAACTAATACATATTTAAAATGTAATGAACTATTTGTGAGTTGTATATTATTAGACCACATATTACAATAATGACTAAAAGTAATTAGTTGTGTATAATACTAGTAGAAGTACTGTTAGCACAATGCAATATTCCACCTAACACTCATTTATACAGCTATCTTGAATTATACACTCATTTAATCAGTCAATAATTATTTTACGATTTTAATATTATCTATTTTATAAAATCTAGAAATTTAATCATATTTTATTGTTACAACAAAAAATTGGGTGGTGTATCGCAAATATTTCATTTACGTTGTAAAATTGAATATTTTGTATCAATTCATATAAGTTTTTCAGGTTTATTTAACTATATTTAACATTTAAATATAAATTTTACCCCATGTTTAACACTGTTATATTGTAATTGTGAGAATTAGAAGAATTAGAATTTTCTAGCATTTCTAATTTTAATTAAATTGAAACTTTGTTTTCTGTATAATAATATTCTAAATATAACTTTCAAAATGTGTCAGTTATATTTTGATGTAGTGTGTATACTCGTATTATATAAATTTTCGTTTGAGGCTTTCTTTTCTTATATTACATTATATTGTAAATGATTTTTGTCACTTTTGACAGGCGAATTTTAGCCTGTAAGTGACGAATAATATTATGCCCGATTTGCATAATTTATTGACTAAATTAAATATATCAATTTTTACTGGTGAGGGGTTATAACACAATATTGCCAGCCTCTGCTTTCTGTTGGGTTTAAAACGAAATATAATTTAAAGCAGCAGTTGATTTTTACTGTAATTTAGCCTTCAAATAATATCCAGTTCATGGTATAATGTAATGTATATTTGTTTCATCAAATAATTCCGTCATCGATAACTTTTAGAATGAACTTTTATATTAAGTGGACTTTATCACTAACAAGGAGGAATGTTATGTGCATTTTTACATTTAAATGTAGTATTTTGTGTATGTAACAACGTAAAAGCTTTATTTTACTCTGCAGTGTAAATATATATAAATGGTATTGTTGTGTACATATATTATAAATAAGTAATATTCTGTTCTTAATTCTAGAATTTTACTCCAACAAAGGACCAAACTTAAAATCAAAATGCTTAAGTATAAAATCATAAATTGGTTAGCTTTCATACTATATAAGCTAATACTTCACGCAATATACTAATTCATCTTACCGAATTATATTTTTTATACAGGAAAAAATCACTTATATTGCGACAAAGTTGTTTGATACGAGTAATAAACAAGTAAAATTTCCACACATTTAATAGTTTAGCGCTGCATTTGAGTAATAAACTATAATCGTAATACGAATATGAATATTTTCATAGTTGTTTCATTATATACAAATTATATTGTTTTTTAGGTTCAAATTAAACACTTAGTATAAATTGGGTCCTTATAATACGCATCTTATTCTTCTGTAATTGTTCAATCCTGTGTATCTATTTTTCATTGTCAGAAACAGCCATAATGGTACAGTGTAACACTTTCCTCCCTCCCCTTTTTCCAGGTCTGGTGTGTTCGATTCAACCCAGCTGGTAGTAAACTCATATCAGTAGGAGATGACCGTCAGCTTATTGTTTACGACTGTCCTCAATAATAATTCACACAGAAATAAATCTGTTATTGTGTTTCTCAAAGCAGCTATACTACTGATTTTTATACTACTCTCCATTTCTACACTTTTTATATGTGGTCCCTTTCCACCTACAATTTATTTCCTCTATTGAATGTACGTGTACAAAGTTTTTTGTCTTATTAACAGATATATTATAGTTTAATTGTGTGTATAAGATTTTTAACAAACAAAAGATGAGTTTTTCATTCTACAATTGAATTTTTGTGGGTAAATATAATTTATGAATTGAAAATGACCAATCACTTTATTTTGAAAGGGTGTTTCTTAAGTTCAGTTTGTTAAATAACTTGTTTTTTAAACATTCATAACATCAGTAATTATTTTAAAATGAATTTTAAATAGAAAGTGAAACATTTGAAAAAAATAATGTAAATATGCTTTAATTCAAACGTTTTCGTCGCCACTTTTTATTTCAAATTTTCTCTGTACCTTTCTCCTGATGAAGACAATTGCATTTGACGAAATCGTTTGAATTAAATATATTTGAATGAAAAAACTTTTGATTTTTATTTGGATTTATAAATCATTCTTGATATATCAATTAAATATGCTTTGTTTTATATGTCATTACCTATAAAAATTGACTAAGCTAATAGGATTGAACTATAGGTACGCATCTTAGGAATGTTTGCTATGCCTCTCGAGTGCCTCTGATATTACAACGAACTATATGATTAACTAAATGCTTATTATTTAGATAAAATATGAGTTTTCCCATTTACAATACAGAAACAGCTAACTACTTTGTTATATCTCAAAAAAATTAATAGCCGTAATTCTTACATCATTTTAGGTTTTAAAAAGGATACCATAAATAAATTAGTTCAAAAATAATCTTCCATAATAAGAACATTATGTTCTTCATGAAAATTAGTTTAATGTGCAGCTGAAGTTTGAAGAAAAATTAACTATTAAGATAACATTTTTCTATCAAATAAAGGCGTAGATTCTACATAGAAATTGCTACGTCCATTCTATGTAGAATTTTTCACCGGGTAAATAATAAAGTTGCTAAATTTTGTTAACAAACTCGCAGGATATTTTTTGTTAAAAGTTATTTTGCTTAAAAAACAATAAATTATTTTTTTTCGTTATGAAGATGCTATTGATTTAGTATTTGAAAATAAACTATGTCCAAAATTATACTTTTTTATGGATAAGTATTATTTACAGCTATCTTTTCTATATAAGCTTCTATCCTTTCAAATGAAAACTTCTACCGAGTTAGTAATATGTAAATTTTATCGTAAACTATTTTTTAATGCTGATGGTTTTTGTCGCTTACTCTAGATTTTTTGTTTTAATACGCTATATAATTGCATCCTGTTATCCACGATTTGGTTTCCATAATTGCACTTTGTAATTATTGTTATTGATTCATTTTGCCACTTGTTTTTTCTCAGCGTTGCAGACAGCCTTGGATTAAATCGGACTTTGCTTTATAAATATATAATAATTATTATTATATTACTACCGGTATTTGTGTGCATGCGGCAATCAAAGATATTGTGGGAGAATGTTATATTTTCCTATAATTTTTGGTAACAACCTTTGATCCTGTATTAATCCTAATTATAACTGCCAGATCTTTTTTGCGCTTTCATATTTTATTAAATTTCATTATGCCCCTCCCCCACCCTAAAATTTTTAAAGTACATTAATAGTTGAATGAAGATTTTTGAAACTTCAATGTAAGTTGAGCAACGATGTTTTGAAACATATTTCATTTTTCTTGGCAATATTTCTTTTTTATATTTTCTCCAAGAAAACTTATTTTCATTATACGAGTACTTTATGATTTATTAATGAAACTAATCAGTAAACGACTAAATTTTATCGGATTCGAGAAAGAACTGCATTTTTATATATAAAAGAATATTTTTCTCACTTTTGCCACTTAATTCCACTATATTATTGGTACAAATATTGTTTATATTTAGAAGTTATTTATGTTAGCCTAATATATAATACACCAATTTCTTGGATATTACTTATAAAGTAATATAGATATTAAAAGTTGAAGAATATGAACTATTTGTGTTCCATAACGTGCAAACAAATGGAAAAAATCTAGAAGATAAAATGTTTAATACATATTTGATTTTTTCATTATTTGCACTGCAATTGATGTAAATTTAAAATAGAACATACATAAATATGCATGATTTACAACATGTTTATTATAATTATACCAGGGTTGCCACCTTACTTCGGTCTTGTATTACCCGGTTCTATCCTGAAATTTAACTCAAAGATATCGGATTTTCTTTCTATTTCTTTTAACACTTGTTTCGAGGACACAGCAATTGTTTTAACACATTTAATATGCATATTAGAATACATAACAATAATTTTAAAAACTATCAAAATTACGCTAGTAGGATTATTTAGTAATGTGGTTAGGCCTACTTATAATGTGAATAAATGTATATTTATAATGTGTATATAGGCCTACTTTAAATACCTTATACTACTATAAGTACTACTTACATACCTCACGCCAATGTTCCCGCATAATACTACACAGACATTTTATAGAGATTTTTTGTGTACTTAAATAACTACATATGAGAACCTTCATTCGTCTTCGAATGATACTAACACATTTCAGGCGCCTGTAAATCGTCCGAATGAAAACCGCTTCGTGCAAACACGACGTAGTTGGAGACCAATATTGGTAGGTTACTAAGTTCCAGTCTACAGAGAAGTCTGTCGCTTCTTGTTGTCTGTCGATGGATTTTCAGCACTCTTATTCGGATGGTTCTTACCACTTCTGAACTCTGTAATCCATCCATATTGATGAATGTTTCATGGAGGATATTTAACTCTTCAGAAATTGCTCTATAACCTTCAAGGTTGGCCATGATAATTCATTGGCTAGTAGGCTATGCTTGAAAATTTTCTCAATTTTGCTTCACGTATTGTATAATTATATATACATATATATAGTAATTAATGAATTTATCAAATACAAAAGTGATTTCCTTATTTAGTACCTTTTAAATATATATGTAATAATATAAATTATATGTGTATATAGGCCACATCGAAAAAAACAGTTGTTTGTAACTAAACGAATTACATTTTTTTATCATAACAAGTATTGAATAAAATATAAACTTTAAAACAAGTAAAAATAAGTTCTGAATCAGTTATAAATAGCAACCACCATTTTCTACAACATTTTCCATCATCTCGTTGAGTGTTCTGCCCATGCGATTCTGCGTAAAGTGTGGTAAATGCTACAGCAAGATAATGTCCGTCCTCATGTGGCTCAAGCAACACTTCAACATTTTGAAGAAGAAAAGACCCACTTGCTTCGCCAACTACCATATTCGCCTGACGTGAATCTATGTGACAAGTTTATATTTCCGCGATTGGAAGCACTCCGTGATGATTTTGAATCCCCTGATGATATAGCAGAATTTCTGGATGAACATTTACCACATTTTACGCAGAATCGCATGGTCAGAGCACTAAAC